>JAJPUD010000434.1:601814-685016 GCA_023553655.1 Myrmecobius fasciatus
GCTGAGCATTCTGAGTTAACACTGACACTAGTGATCTTAGGCAAGTCATTAGATCATTCCCAGGCCTAATTCAATCCAATCTAATAAGCATCTATTAAGCATCTGCTGTGCTCAAGGTATTGTGTTTGCTTAGGAGAAGGGAAGGGATATGAAGACAAAATTTAAAAGAGCCCCTGACTTTAAAGAAGAGAGATACAACTTATAGACAGGTGGGATTATGCATGATAATTTGAGGAAAAGGGACAAATAAAGAGGTCAGAAGAGGCTACCTACCTAATATTGGAAGACCTGAATTCAAACCTAAGTCTGAGATATACTTATAAACTGTGTGGCCCGGAGAAAGTCACTTAACCTGCTTGCCTCAGTTTCCACATTGGTAAAATGGGAATTATAATAGTACTCCTTCCAGGGTCATTGTGAGGGGAAAATGAGGCAGTATTTGTAAAGCATTTTGCAAGCCTTAAAGCATTATGTAAATGCTAGCTATTATTATAATTGTAGAAAATGGCACATGAGCTTATATTTGAGAGATGCTAGGGATATGGAAATCTAGAGGTGAGAAAGGAGGTCATTCTCTGCAAAAGAGACAACCTGTGGAGGGACTCATAAATAACACATGGAAAATTAAGTTTGAAGAAGCAACAAGTGGTCCATATTAGCAGAAAGGAGGACAAAATGAAGAAATGACACATTTTAAAACAACCAACAGGGAGCAGGATTCTGAGAGAATCTGACCCAGAACGTGAGATCATAGTGTATTGTCTCCATGTGATACATGGCAAAGATGAAAGGGTTCGTGTTTTGGGAAAGAAGCCTGAAAGCCAAGGATGGGGGTCAGCATGTGCTGAGGCTAAAGGTCAGGTGAGGGAGGCAGCCTGAAAAGAGTACTGGTCTGGAAGTCTGGAGACTGGGTTCTAATCCTGACTCTTTAACTAAATGGAGAACCTTCTGCTCCTGGCAGGGGTTTGGCCACAGATAGGATTTCATAATCTAATCCAGAACCAGACCAATCTCTTCCACTCATTCTTTCTCTTTCAAGGTCTCTCTTTTCTGAATTGTAACCTCCTTGAGGGTAGGAATTATCTTGCTTACCTGTGCTTATTTTTTTTTCATTCATTCATTCTGGATCTCCATTTCCTATTCTGTAAAGTGGAGACAAGAGACATGTGGGAAGGTTGTGTTAGATGGCTTGACAAGGTCCTTTCCAAATGTAACAGTTATAATCTCTGAGATAGAACAAATGAAAAGTGATCTTCTATGACAGAGATGCAAAACTCATTATTCAAACTTATTAGCAGTTTGGTTAGGGAGACATTATCTTGAAAGATCACAGCTCTCTCACCTCCTATAACCTTTTCTCGGTAGCTCATCACCCACAGATCAATAGGATGCCTTTAATGAAGAATGGATTGGAGGGGTTGGAGAGAGAGGCTTCTGGGAGAACACCCATTTTTCATGGCCCTGAATGCTCCTATCCCCTTTCCTTTGACATCCCTGCAAAATGCCACCTGTTAGGGGTGAAAAATGAGTTCTCCACTCCCTGGGAGAATAATTTTACACAAATGGTTAATGTCTGACATGAGATACCTGAAAGCAATATAAAGTAGTGCATAATGTGTAGGGCTGAGCTGGCCCTAAGGGGAAAATGGAAAATTGGCAAAATTTGTTTCTCAGGGCAGAGACTTTGGTGCTTTGTCCCAGCCCCTCCAGCTTCAGCTAACCGGATATCCTTTCCTAAAGAAAGTAGAATCATGGGATTTTAGTTGGAATAGATAGGGAAGAAAGGCAAGAAGGCAGGAAATTGGAGAAAAGAAGAGGGGAAAAAAGAAGGAAGGAAAGAAGAAAAAAAAGGAAGGAAGAAAAAGGAAAGAAGGAAAAGGAAAGGAAGGAGAGGAGAGGAAGGAATAAAGGGAAGAAGGGAGGGAAGAAAAGAAGGGGAGAAGGAAGGGAATAAGGGAGGGAGGGAGGAAAGTAGGAGGGAAGGAAGAAGGAGGGAAGTTAGGAAGGAAGAAAGAAAGAAGAGAAGGAAGGAAGGGATGGAATGAAAGGAGGAAAGAAGGAAGGAAGGAAGGAATAAAAGATTTATTAAATGCCTGTTATATGTTAGGCACTGTTCTAAGTGCTTCACAATTATTATCTCATATGATCTCACAACAAAACCTGAGAAATAGGTGCTATTAATATCCCCACTTCACAGTTAGAGAAATGAAGGCGGACAAAAGTTAAGTGACATACCCAGGTTCACATAGCTAGGCAGTATCTGAGACTGGATTTGAATTTAGAGTTTTCTGATTCCAGGCTTGGTGCTCTATTTACTGCACTACTAAGCAGCTGCTGAGGCATCAAACGCAGGTAAAAATGGGGATACATATTTATACATTAGGATCTCAGAAGATTGCATGCTGATTTAGTTTTAAGCTGCAATATTAGTTGTTTTGTTAAGTTTTGTTAAATATTTCCCAATTACATTTTAATCTGGTTCTGACTGTATTTGCCATCTCCATTCTAATCCTTCCCACCTTATTATTTTATGGACAAGAAAATCGAGGTACACAGCAGAGAATTTACTTGTTCCAGATCATTTAAGTAATGATATATCCAGAATTTGAACCCAGGTACTGATGTATTTTCTTCTTCACTGCTATTTCTTTGTTTTCAGGCCTTGTTAAAATTCCCACTCAGGCAGTGTCTGATAAATAAATTTAAAATATTTCCTCCTTCTCAGAGGAATTCATGCATTCACAGTGGATTCAGCAATGGAATGAATCAATTGATCAATCAATCAACAAGAATTTATTAAACACCCACTACGTACCAGGCATTTTGATAGACCCTGGAGATATAACACAGTTCTGTTCTCAACGAATTTACATTCTATCCAGAGAGTCACAATGTACATGATTAAGTATATGCCAAATAAACAAAATAAATCGGTTAGTTGAGGGAGGCCTAGTTATTGAAAAGAGTAAGAAAGGTTTCATGCAAAAAATGGAGGGAAGCTGAGTTATGCTAAAAAGTGAGGGATTTTTTGAGGCAAAAGAAGGAAAGATAGTGTTCTAAGTGTGGGAGATAGTCAAGGCAAAAACATAGAGACTTGAAGATGGAGTTTCTTGAAAGAAACAGCAGGAAGGTTAATTTAGCTAGACTTGTAAAGTGTGGGGAAAGGGGTTAATATATAATGGAGTCTGGAAAGGTCAGTTGAAACCAGATTCTGAAAAGTTTTAAAAACCATCTCCCCCCCCAACTACTAAAGCCTTCTCCTTATATTTGATATTATGTATAGGCAATAGGAAACCACCAGAATTTAACTATTAGGGAAATGATAGTCAGATCTTTGCTTAAGGAAAATCACTTTGGTGGCAATGGGAAAGATAGAGATCTGGTGGAATTTCAAGAACTGTAAGGAAATTTAGGGACAAGTAGACCTTTCCCAACTCTGTCTCAATACTACTTCCTACTTAATTATAAGGCTGGTACCAAGCAAGCCAAGGATACCTATTAGCCAATGGGTTAGAATCATTTCTCAGAGTTATCCAATCTTGGAAGAGATTTCCAAGTTCATTCTGTCTAGATATGCTCAGGTCATGAATTCCCTCTACAAAATAAAGGGTCATTCTGCCTTCCTTCAGCACCACTGGTCAACAGTAAAGATCAGAGATTGACCATCTTTTGAAGGAGTCCAAGCCACTTCTGAACAGGTTCCATTGCTAAAAACGTTTTCTTTATGTTAAATGGAGAGCTCCTTTGATTCAGGTTTTACTCTAAAAGTCACTGAATATAAGACAGTTCAGTAGAACATGGCTTCTGTTCTCAAGGTGCTTACTGTCTAGTAGGGAGGTATGGTGTATAAATACAAATAACAATGAAAAATAATTCATGCTAAGGACATAAAAGTGATCAAAGTGCTACATAAAGTCTAAGGATTAAAGGTCATTTCTGAGGGGAGAGGCCAGAGAAGGCTCTAAGAAGGTCCCATTTTCAAATCTTACCTGTGGTGCTTCCTGTGCAAATGATGCTGTATAAGTCACTTATAACCTCCCAAGGTTCTTCATCTATAAAATAGGGACAAAGTTTCAACTAGATGGCCTCTAAAGTCTCTTCTTGCTCTAGACTTATGATCCTTTGTAAGAACTGAGATTTGAGTTAAGCTATAAAGTTTTGGCAGGAATTTCTAGATAAAGAGAGGAAAAATCGTTTTAGAAATAGGAACTAGCATGAGTAGAAGTGGGAAAACATGAAGTGGGTAGGAGGGGAAATAAGGAGTCGATTTGGACCAAAGGATAGGATATATGAAGGGCAATGATCCAAGGTAAGGCTAGAGTGACATCACATTGTGAAGGGCCTTGAATCCCAGGTTAAGGAGTTTCAATTCCCTTTGGCAGGCGTGTTGTTCATTCATTTCAGATTCTTCCTGACCCCATTTGGGGTTTTCTTGATAAAAATATTAGACTGGTTTGGCATTTCCTTCTCTAGCTCATTTTACAGATGAGGAAACTGAGACAAAGAAGGTGAAGTGACTTGCCCAGGATCTCATAGCTAGTGATATCTGAGACCAGATTTGAATTCATAGAATTGAGTCTGGACATCAAAGATCAAAGGAGTGATAGGAACAGGTTTGTACATAATGAAGATTTGTGGAGTGGTGATGTGAATTATGGATCACATGGGAGAGAAAATAAGAGGTGACAAGTCAAGTCAATAAGCATTTATAAAGTGCTTAGTATGTGGCTGGCAATACAAATATTAGGAGAAAGAAAAGCAGTGGCTGCCTTCGAGGATCTTATGTCCTAATGTACATAAACTGAGGCTGAAATGAGTAGGGAGAGGGACAAGGAGTGAAGAAGGTCAAAAGTGAAGCTTGGAGAAAAAATGAAGACCTGGCTGGTCCACATTGTTTCCTTAAAATGGAGGTTCTAAGAAAGACCAATTAGAAGAAGTAGCCTCAGGGAAAGAGTATATTTCCACTGGGAGAAGGCCAGGGGCAGAGTGAATTTCCAAGGTAGGAAGACTTCTGTTGATGTTAGAAAAAGCCTGGAGAGACAAGAGTGAAGCCAGGAGAAAAATGAAGCTACGGTGGTCTGGATAATTTCCGTAAAATGAAATTTCTGACCCTCTAAAAGGAAAAAAAAGGCTTCAGGGATAGAGTGTACTCACAATAGGGAAAAAGCCATAAACAAAGTGAACTTCTAGGCAATAAAGAGGCTGTGATATTTATTAAGTCCCTATTCTTAGATGCTGTGCTAGATGTGAGAAATACAATTACCAAGAATCTGTAGGAATCTACATTGAGGCTACTGCAAAAGCATAGATGAATAATGAGGATTTGTATCAGGGTAGTGACAGTGAGCAAAATTTCAAACATGGAGGACTAGGTGGTACCTCTGGCAAAAAAAAAGAAAAGAAAATACTGAATTCAGAAATAAAAACAGGTTTTGAGGTGAAACAGAGTAAATTCAATTTGGGATATATTGCATTTGTAATATAGGCCATCCAAGTAGACTTACCCTAAAGACAATTGCCTATATGGAAATGGAGATCCAGAAAAGGTAAAGATTGGAGATACAGATTTGGAAATTTTCTTCATAGAGTGATGGTACTTAAAGCTAGCAGAAGAGAGGGATTAATAAGAAATCAACAAGCATTTATGATGTCCCCATTATGTGCCAGATATTGTTGAAGGACACACCACAAAGAGGAACACTAAGGACAGACTCCTGGGGAATACTGACCTCAAGGGATTGAGAAGAGGCAGAGTAAAGGAGACTAAAAAAAGAATGATTAGAGAAGCAAGAAAAATGAGAAGATGGAAGTCAAAGAAGGAGACAGTTTTTAGAAGATGTTAAATGATTCAGAGAAATGAAGGATAAGAATTGAAAAGAAATCATTGGATTGGAAATTCAAAGGTCACTAATGAATTCCCAAAGGACAGTTTCAAGAATGGTGGGGATAGAAGTCAGAGGAGGAGAGGCTGAAAAGAAAAAGTGGAAGCAATGGGTGTGGACTGCTTTTTCAAGAAGTTTGGTAGTGAAAGGGAGGGAAAAGATGAGGTATCACTTAGATGTCCTAGAAGGACTGAAGGAAGTTTTTTTGTGCCATTACAGTGACCTGAGGAAGTTTGTAGGCAGGTGGGAAGGCCTCTGTGGAAAGAGATTGAAGATACATAAGAGTGCTCTGGAGTCCTAGAGGTCAAGGAAAGTGATGGGCAAGGGTTGGAGGGATTAAGGATTAAGGGAACCCAATTTTGTGACAAGAGGGAAGAATGGGCAAATTCATTTTAGTAAGACAGGTATGATGGATAGAAACCCAACCATGTCTTCTTGTCCAAGTCCTCCCAAAATTCCCTCTTAACACACTAATGCCTCATCATCTGTGATTATATTCTGTGACTACATCAACTGAGCTTGGGTGAGGATGGAGAGTGAAAAGGTGGAAAAATAGGGAGAAACAGAGTAATTCCCCTCTCCCTTTCATTCTGATCACATCCTTTCCACTGCTTCTCTTTCTAAATTCTCCAGTGGTAATGGATTTGTGAAGTAGCTAGGTTGCTCAGTGAATAGAGAGCACCAAGCCTGGAGTCATGAAGACCTGACTCCTTAGACCCTGGTCAGGTCATTTAATCTCTTTTTGTCTTGATCAACTGGAGAAGGAAGTGGCAAACCACGCTAGTATCTCTGCCAAGAAAGAAATCATAAAGAGTCCGAAAGGACTCAACAGCACCAATGGGTTCATGCCTAATGGTGCCCACAAACACCTTTATATTGCCCTGTGAATTAACTTCAACTTTCATTTTTCAAAGACTGAGAAAAATTCCCATTAATAGTAATTGCCACTCTTTGCCCTTGGGCAAGTAATGTGTTCTGCCTTGTAAAATAGGAAGGTTGGACTATAGTGATCTCTCATATGCTTTCCAGTTATGGTTCTAGGATTTGGTGATTCAGAGTATCTTATGATCATGATCATTTCCAGGTCATCCCCATGAGGATTATATTATTATTCCTTGTTTATACCTCAGAAAGCCACAGAGAAGTTGAATGACATCAAGGTTCCTGGTAAATAATTAAGTGGACTTCAGGTCCACATGCTCTTTCTACTAAAATGTTCATTCTCCAGGGGATATTGTTACTTTATCTGCTTATTTTTTTACACTTTTCTGAGCCTGTTCCAGGAAAATTTTCTTTAAGCTGTCTTTATAAACTTACCTCATCTTCCTTCTGTATTATTAGATCTGATTTTTGAATTTTCCCATTAGAAGGCATCAAGCAAGGAAACGTGGTTTGTCCAGTTGTATAATTGTGATACCTCACAAACCTCTCCACTGAAAGGGCTCTTCAACATTGATGAATTTTCTAAATAATTGAAGCTTAGCTTTTTAATAAATACCCAAACAACTCTATTTCAACTGTTTTGGATGGAAATCCTTTTACAATGTATCATGCTTCTCTGCCAATTTAAACAGAATATGTTGAATATTATATTTATCCTCCTAGAAATGTTGCTTCCACAGCTGCTATCCTGTTGATTTTTCTTGTCCACTCAGAGTTATCTTTACAAACATCAATTAATTGCACTGCACTGCTATATGATGATGCCTTCAGAGGATATTCATCAATCCATTCAACAAAAATTTATTAAATCTCTAGTGTGCTATACAATAGGAAAGATATTTATCTGAGATGTGGCTCTTATCTTTATAGAGTTTATAGTCTAGTAAGAGGATGAGGCAAACAGAACTATGAAAATAGTTAACATTTATATAGGTTTTTAAAATTCAAGATAGCTCAGATTCTACTTTTTATACCTTTTACAAATCTTTTCTACAGAAGGAATAATAACAATGTATATAGTGCTTTAGAGATTTGTAAAACACTACAAATATTTCATTTTATCTTTACAACAACTCTGGTAGATGCTATCATTATCTCCATTTTACAGATAAGGAAACTGAGGTAGATAGAGGTCAAGTGGCTTGTTCAGAGTCACACAGCTTAAAACAAAGTGGGTGAGACCACTTTTGAACACGTCTTTCTGATTTTAGATCCAGCTTTCTATCCTTAACTGCTCATATCTTCTCCTTTGAGATTATTTTACACACTATCTTCCACATCAGAATATGAACTCCTACCAGAGTGTTATCTATGTCCATTCAAAGTATAATTCATCCATTCCCTATATTTGCAGTAATGTAGGTTTTGCTTCCGATAGTCCAGGCTCTTTCTATGTAAAATCGCAGAGCAAGAGCCAGGATGTGTCTTTGAAATCATCTAGTCAAAACTTATTTTAATGATGAAATTGGGGCCCAAGAAGGTGTCAAGTGAGTAGAACCAAGAGAACACTGTACACAGCAACAAGATTATTCAATGATCATCTCTGATGGACTTGGCTCTTTTCAACAATGAAATTCAGGCCAGTTCCAATAGATTTGTGATGGAAAGAGCCATCTGCATCCAGAGAGAGATCTATGGGGACTGACTATGGATCAAATTAAAGTATTTTCACCTTTTTTGTTGTTTGCTTGCCTTTCATTTTCTTTCTCATTTTTTCCCTTTTTGGATCCTATTTTCTTATGCAGCATGATAATTGTGGAAATACATATAGAAGAATTGCACATATTTAACCTATATTGGATTACTTACTGTTTAGGGAAGAGGGTGAGGGGAAGGGAGGGAGAAAAAATTGGAACACAAGGTTTTGCAAGGGTGAATGTTGAAAACTATCTATACATATATTTTAAAAATAAAAAGTTATTTTAAAAAAAGGTGTCAATGTCAGTCATCTTTAGAGGTAGAATTTGAACCCAGATCCTTTTACTTCAGAATTACTACTAATATAGGATTAAGACAGGGCAACTTGACTTGCAACTTCCCCCTAAAATGACATCAGCTACTGTATCTAGTCATTAAATCAGTCCCAAATCTACTTAAATATCTAATCAACTACAATTTATAATCCAGCCCAAAGATATCTAACTCAGTCTGAGTAATATAAACTATATAAGGTGTAATTGGGAAGTATGAAGTAAAACACATAAAAATACAGTGTAGATAATATTCATTTGTGATTTTCTAAGTCATTACGTGGCCATAGGAATCTGTGACATTGATCCAGTCCATACCACTTCATCTTGGCCATGAGAGTTTCATGAGAGATTCTGTTACATACTTGGTTAAAAAAAAATATCTAAGTATATACTATGTCCAATGCATTTATCAGTTTAAATAGAAATAGGACAAGATTAGTCTGGCATGATCTGTTCTTGATGAAGCCTAGCTAACTTTTAGTGATAACTGCGTCCTTCTGAAATGCACAAACCTATAAGTGAGTTGGGGGATGTCTACCCCACACATGTGAAGACTTCCCCCAGTTGGAATGGGTGGATGAGAATAATTTGTTCCATCAGAGGAACATGAAGGCCACTGAAGCAGGTGCTGTGGGACGCTCAGAACTTAATCAGAGACACCAAGGTCATCCACTGCATGTGCGACCATCACCAGTTATCCTGATTTTGGTCTTGCCACTGCACTTGAATGATTCTGGAAGAGAGAAGGAGACTGATGACTTTGTACAATTCTGTCTCACTTAAATATAATTCACGCACAAGGCAAAACATCACCTGTGATCACCTTCCTTTATTTTAATCTGCTGCTAATAGACTGGGAAACCAGGTCATCTTTGAAACCTTAGACAAACAACTTGAACTATAAAACAGGAACTATTTTTGCCTTTCTGGATATATCCGACATTTTATACAATATCTGGCATACAGTAAGTGCTTAACAAATACTTTTTGGCTAACTAACTTTACACATAGTATCTTATTTGATCCTTCAGAAATAGGTGCTATTACTCTTCCCATTTACTGATAAGGAAACTGAGACTGAAAGTGTCTCATCGGGGGTCAAACCCAGCTTGTAAGTGTTTGGGACAGGTTGGACTTCATATAATGCTAGCTCCCACATTTTATCCACTGTCTCTGCCCATAGCATTACATGGTGAGTGTATCAGCACAGAGCAAAAAAATTAAAAAATAAAAAGTTCTCTGGGATCTGAGAGAGGAATGACATCATCATCTGGTTGTTCATTTCTTTACTAAATGGTCTCAAATTCCTATGCTTTTTGAAGTCTCATAAATGATATTTGTATGGTTGTTTGGTGTTTTTTTTCCTGTCTCCTTTCTTGTTACTAGCTGTTCCTTTATGATATAGAACTTCCTTCAGAAAACCTTTTCCTTTATTCTAATTTACTCCTAATAGGCTGGGAAACCAGATGATGGAACTTATTAGAACTATGAATAAACTATACCTTGGGTATACATGGTTGTCTGCATGTTGTATCTCTCGATTAGAAACCTCCTTGAAAGCAAGAACTATATCTTTGCTTTTCTTTGCTTCCTTATCCCTTAGCACAGTATTAATTAAGCAACTAATAAGTGGTTAATACATACTTGTTCATAGATCAATTAATTTCATTAGGTTCTTGTGTGAGTTAAAAATTAGGCACTTAAATGTGTGAAACATTTATTAAACACTATGTAAATAGATTCTGGGGATACAAAAGCTAGATGACTCCTGCCTTCAAGGAGTTTATTCTCTGAAAGGGGGGAGCAATAACTTCTGGGGAGCATTAGCCAGAGAAGGGTGTTTTGTTTTGTTTTCTGGGAAATCACAGGGATGGTCGAGTAGAACAATGGGGTAGTTGATTGACACACCCTTCCCAGAAGTAACAGTTTTGTGTTAGTTTGATTACAATTCCCAGAGCAAGAACTGGAAAGTGAAAAATTGTGGGAAGGCTAGAAGTAGAAAACTTTCACAAGACAGGACTGCCCACTCCAAAGTGGCGGTTTCAGAGTTCTTCCAAAGCTTGATCTCTGAAGGTCTAGGCTGGATGTTAATGTGTCAAGAATAAATTGCTATATAAAAACACTATTTTTATTAAAAGTTAAATCATACATTGTATATGTTATTTATATTTATGTATTATATCATATTATATGTAATATATTTGTGTTATATAAATATAAAAACTATTATTTATTAAATACCAAATAATTGTTATGATTTACTATACATTTTATTAAATATTAAAATGCATTAATGTAAAAAACATGTTACACTTTTATAAGAATTTATAAGTTTTTTTCTGTGTTTCATATGTTTTATCTCATAATTGCAAAGTAGACAGGAAGGGTATTATTATCCCCATTTTATAGAAGATCAAATTCTAAGTGAATGGACAGACAGCATGTCAACATCAGAACTAAGACTAGAAACCAAGTACCTCACTAATAGTTCAGTAGTTTTTTGATCACACAAGGCTACCTTTCTTTTCCGTAATGCATCCGTGCAAAGGACATGACTTAATTTTGTGTCATCTAGACTGCTTTCCTCTTTGTACATTGTTCTTTACATGAGATTGCATGCTCCTTGAAAGCAGGACTTGGGGGGGAAAAGAGAGCAGATTTCTTTGTATCCCCAGTGCTTCTAGTGCCTAATCTGTACAAGAGGCTTTTCCTGGTTCTTCTCCACCAGTTGCTAATGCCTTCCCCAGAAAGATTTCACTGTACGTTGTATATAGCCAATAACTTTCAGATTGTCTTTCTAATTAGAATGTGAGCTTCTTGAGGGCAGAATTATTAGCTGTGGCAGAATGATTTGTCAACTAATGACCACACAATTGAATGAATGGTAGTATATCTCCCAATGACAAACATGACACATTTTTGCCTTTGCTTTTCATCTACAGTTATGACATATTTCAATTCAACTGTTGTGTCCAACTGTTAGTAACCTCATTCGGGTTTTTCTTGATGAAGATACTATATAGGTTGCCATTTCCTTTTCCAGATTATTTTATAGATGAGGAAACTGAGATACAACAGAGTTAAATGACTTGCCAGGGACACAAAGTTAGTAAGTGTCTGAGGTGAGATTTGAACTCAGGAAGATATCTTCGTGATTTCAAGGCCGGTGCTCTATCCACTATACCATTTAGTTGCCCATTCAATTCAATAAACATTTATTAAGTGTCTGCTATATGCCAGACACTAATACAAAAAGAGGTAAAAGATAGTCCCTGCCCTCAAGGAGCTTATAATCTAATATAGTGAGTGCTTAAATAAATATGATGTTAATAAACAATTGATTGACTACAGTGTCACAAACTCAAGCGAAGAGGTCTTCTAAAGCAAAATAAGAGCAATAATGCTTTTTCTACTCTCAACTGCTTTTCACCTGAGAAATTTTTTCACATCCACAGTTTAAGTGGTCTAGACTGTGCTTTGTGTCAAGAGGAGATGTATTAGAGGGCATGGATTTGCTGGTAGAGATGCCAAAGATTTTTTGGGGGGAAATTTCATATTTCATAGCCAAGGGCACATTTTCCAGGACTCACTGCCTATAGGTCTTAAGCTATGTTGATGAAGACTAAAATCCTTAGGTTTCCCATCCTCATAGATTTGGGAGGGTAAGGGTCAAAAAATCATCTGCTTCTAGGTCAGATACCTGGTCATTCTTTTTTAGCCCTATATTCCAAAACAAGGGGATATTATAAAATCAATTTACCTTTATTTGAGAGGAGTCCTTTACCTAATGCAATATCCCAACAAGTAGCCATCTAAGCTTTACTTAAAGATCTCTGTCACAGAGAACTACTTACCTGGCCAAAAGCCATGGCCAAGTTCCTTCCTGCTGAGGTAAGACTATTTGAGGCTGACCTGCATGGCAGTCAGCCCAACTCCCCCCAGTTGTCCTTTGTTCCTTTTCAGGATATCCCAAGGGATTGTTCCTCATTAATCATTTGGTAAAACTATACCAAGTGAAGGATACTTCTGGAGAGCAAGGCTATAGATGAAAAAAAAAGCAGTCACTAAATGAATCCTTTTGCCAAGGACTAAGTTTAATTTGGCAAAAATATTGTCTAGCATTATTGTATATTTACAGCAACGAGATTGTTGCCAAGGCTTTGTCCTAGAAGACATAGACAATTGACCTGGTTGTCTCTTCATTAATTGGCTCTCTCTCATTCTCCCTTACTAAATTGGCTGACAATTTGGGCATCAAGTAATGAGCATTATACCCATCTAATCCTTCCTGTAGACAGACAACCAATCTGGATAATAGAGGCTAAAAGAAGGTAAGATCATGGAATGATAGATTTAGACTTGTAAAGGATCTCCAAAGTCATCTCAATCAATCAGTAAGCATATGTTCATTTACCATGTGCCAGTCACTGTGTTAAGTGCAGAGGATGCAAAAAGAAGCAAAAGGTTGTCCCTGCCCTCAAAGAGCTTACAATCTAATGAGGGAAACAATAAGCAAACATGTAGAAACTATAGGCAGTGTAAATAAGAAATAATTAACAAAGGAAAGTGCTAGAATTAGGAAAGGTTGGGAATGGCTTGGGACTTGAAGGAAGCCAAGAAAACCAGGGAGCAGAAATGAGAAGGGAGAACACTCCAGGCATAGTAGGACAGTCAGAGAACATGCCTTGGAGCTAAGAAAGGGAGTGACCTTGTGGGACAGCTAGAGTCAGAAGTCATGATCTGGAGGACACTAGTCCAACCCTGCCATTTTACCGACGAGGAAATTAGGGCTTTTGAACACAGGTCCAGACTCATGCCTGCCACTGTATCCTGGAAACTCTCATAAATAACCTCTTTTCTCCTAGTAGCTGGTAAGGGTTTGCATGTGTTCTTTAAAAAAACAAATATTCCAGTGCTAATTGAGCTCATTAATAACATTAGAATGGCCAAGTTTGGCAACTGACACCAAAATTTGCTTGGGGTTTTGTTGAAAGTCTGGACCTTTTTAAAGTATATATTCCCTTCAGTGATGCATGTTGCAGCCCGTTCATGACAACCTGTCCTGTTCCACTCTTGTCCATGGCTTCCCATGGTAAAGTGGGAGTATTCCTTAGCTATAAAAGGAATATAGAAAATGGAAGGTAATGGGGGGGTCTCTACTAGCTAATCTAGTTTTCCCACCATTAGCATGTCTTCTGTTGGCACAGAGTACAAAAGAGTGATCCTAGTTGTCTGCATTTCAGTCTCCTTAACATCTTGGTGGCCTCTGGCATAGTGTTCATATCCTGCTTTACAAAACTTTCTCCTCTTGTCCTTTATTACACAGCAAGCAACCAATTAATCAATCAACAAGGCAGGTGAGTGACCCAGTGGATTGAATTCTAAGTTGTGAGTCAGGAAGAACTGAGTTCAAATTTGATCTCAGACTCTTGCTAGCCTGCTTAGTTTCATCAATTATAATATGGTATTAATATGAACACCAACCTCCCAGATATGTTGTGAGATCATATTTAGCATACAGTCCATCATAAATAGGTGCTTAATAATGACTTGTTTCCTTCATTCAAAAGGTACTTATTAAGCTCTTAATATGTACCAATCAGTATTAAATTTTAGAAATGCAAAGTAAAAACAAAAATAGTTCCTGCTCTCAAGGAAGGAACTTTTTGTCTTCCAATATTAAAAGTAGGATAGTGGAGTCCATGACCTGCCCATCAGGTGAATATTGTCTTGAACGATCATTCCACTTAGTTCTAATCGTGTAGACAGTGATTCAGATTCTTGGCCCCAGTGACTGAGCTCCATCTGGGACTGTTCTGGATGAGATATCAACCATTCCCTGGGAAGTATTTTCTCCTTGGGCATTTCTCTGTTCCCATGAAGCCACTTTGTTCCCTGAGAGCTGCTGCCTAAGCCAGGTCTGGCTTCAGGGAACTCTTTCCATGTTTCATTGTTTGGTCTGATATTTGCTTTTATGACACGAATGAAACTTTTCCCCCATCACAATTCATTCCCCCATCCTTTGATAACCAAGGAAATCTCACACTCATTTGGCAAAGGAGGGAGACCCTAACAGAGTGAAGTTCTACTGTTCTTTTCAAATTGAGAGGGAAGAGGGACAACATTAGTCCAGAAAACATTTTATATTTGTTTCCAGATCTTTATCCTATGAATATAAAAGAGTTGGGCTTTGCCAAAAGGGAGAGGCTTTTTGTCCAGAACATCTCATACTCTTGGCATTGTCTTATCCACTTTTCTTAGGGGAACAACTCCCAATAGGGCAGCCTTCTTTCAGAAGAATCTCCAAAGTCTGAATTAATGCAGTATCTAAAATTCATCTAGATACAAGCTGACCCAAACCCCCCTCACGATCCTGAGCTGGCCCTGGAGGGAGACTCACTCTCCATATATCCCAGAGCAGATTGCTATTTAGGTTAAGGTTGGATTGGATGGTCTCAGAGGTCCTGTGATTTAAGTCCTTCTCCTAAGTAAGAGGCTTGGCTGGACAGAGAGACAGTTTTAAAGGGACCCTGTGCATGGTTGTGTTTCCCCATGTAAAGAATCCACTAACACTGTGCCCAGAAATTAAATCTCCCCAATCTTCCCCAGCTTTCCAGTTTCAGTTTCTCTGAGAATTTTCCCTGATCAAAATCATGGAATATCAAGGCTAGATGAGACTTAGTGAATCAGGGGTATCCTGGAGCTTTTTATAGGCTTTTGCTTTGGAGCTGATGATTAAATTTTCAGTGTGAGCTGAAATTCAGATTCAAAAATCAGCAGATGCTACAAATGAGGGCTTGTTATACTGTTTTATTGATTGTCTATACTTTATAAAATGATGGAGAAAATGTTAAACAGCAGATTAAGCTGAAAAGAGTATCATGGATACATTGTTTGGAGTCTAATTGTTAAACATATCCAGTCCAATGTCTTCATTTTCCAAGGGAAGAAGCAAACCTCTCCTCCATCCCTGACTTCTTTAGTGTCAAAGTCAGGGTATTTTCTTAGAGGTTCATATTCCTGTTTCAGCATATCTAGCTCTTGATTTTCTACTAGCCAATATCTTCTCTGGCTCCTTCATGCCATGTGAATCTTATTTTCTCAGTTATTGTACCCTGTAGGCTCCACAGAAGAGAAGCTGTGATCTCTCCTTTTGCTTCTCCCCTGCACCCAACCAAGTGCTGTGTATGCACCCAGGAGATGGCCAGAGAATGATTATCCACTAAATATATGT
The DNA here is from genome assembly GCA_023553655.1 of Myrmecobius fasciatus. Classification (NCBI taxonomy): domain Eukaryota; kingdom Metazoa; phylum Chordata; class Mammalia; order Dasyuromorphia; family Myrmecobiidae; genus Myrmecobius; species Myrmecobius fasciatus. Next base: position 617,846 of record JAJPUD010000434.1, read on the forward strand.
ATAAATGAACTGCTGGGTTTTCAATGACAATAAGACTTTATGGACACCTTGTATTGCCTCACTTTAGGAGCCCAAACCCTATCTTTGTTGTTGGGTTTCCACTCCAGAATTCTAGGTAGAAGGCCCCTGCACTTGGGTTCCAACATAAGTCATGGGTAGTAGCAGTGTTTGCCAGGCTACAAGTCTTATCTTTGGATATCTTTCATTGCATTGTAGAATGTCAGAGCTGAAAAGGACTCTTGAGAGCATAAAATCTGTTTTGTTTTGAATGGAAGAAGGACCTGAGACCCAAAAGTCTCAAAGTCACCTAGCAAGTTAGTAACAGAATCAGGATTAGAATCCAAATATCCTGTCTTCCACCAAGGACTCTGAACCAGCATTGTATAATTACTAAGACAATGGGTTCAAATCTTCTCTCAGATACTTGCTATAAATCATTTTACTTCTCTTTGCCTTTGTTTCTTTATAAAATAAGAGAGTCGGAGGCAGCTAGGTGGCGCAGTGGATAGAGCACCAGCCCTGAAGTCAGGAGGACCTGGGTTCAAATGTGGTCTCAGACACTTAACATTCCCTAGCTGTGTGACCCTGGGCAAGTCACTTAACCCCATTTGCCTCAGCAAAAAGCAAAAAAAAATAAATAAAAATAAAATAAAATAAGAGAGTCGGATTAAAAAGCTTCTAATGTCTCCACCAGCCCCAAATCTAGGATGCCAGGACTGTAAAGTTGGGGCAAAATGCAGATTCTTCATTTTATAAATAATTTATAGATAACAACTAAGAAGTATTGATTTAGGATCATGGAGTCTTATAGCTGGAAAGCTGGAAGTCCAACTTCCTTATTATGTAGGGAAGAAATTAAGGTCCAGGAAAATAACTTGTCATGTTGCCCCTTACTCAATAAACTCCAATGTTTCCCTATTACCTCCCATATACCTCAGCTATGAAATCTTCTGCTTGACATTTATAGCTTTTCACAATCTGCCCCCCTACATTTCCTGAAGTATTACATGTCCCTCCCCTGCATGTACATCTGGTCCAACTAAACTGGCCTTTTGGCTTTTCTTCACACCTGAAACTCCACTTCTCATTTTCATGTTTTATCATCAGGCATTTCCCATACCTGGAACATTCTTTTCCTCACCTCTACCTCTGGGAATCTCTTGTTTCCATCAAGTCTACTCAAATGTCATCTTCTACTTGATAAGCGTTTTCTGATCCCTCCCATCTAGTTGCCATAAAGTCACCATAAATCTGTCCTGCATCTTATTTCTCCCTCTAAAATGTAATTACCTTGAGAATAGAGATTGCTTTATTATTGTTTTTGTATTTTTAGAACTTTCACATAGCACCTATTACATAGTATGGGCAATAATTAACCTATATCAGATTGCTCGCTGTCTTGGGGGAAGGAGAAATAAGGGAGGGAGGGAGAAAAATTTGGAACACAAAGTTTTACAAAAATGAATGTTGAAAACTATCTTTAATAGTCATATACATCCAGAGAGAAGCCTGTGGGAACTGAGAGTGAACCACAACACAGCATTTTAACGCTTTCTGTGAATATTTCCATGCATTTTGTTTTCCTTCTTAGGTTGTTTTTTCTTCTTCTCTTTCTAGATCTGATGTTTCTTGTGCAGTAAGATAATTGTATAGATATGTATACATGTATTGTATTTGTCATATAATTTATCCTATTTAGCATGTATTAGATTACCTGTCATCTAGGGGTGGGAGTGGGGGGAAGGAGGGGAAAAGCTTGGGGAAAAAAAGTTTTTGCAAAGGTCAATGTTGAAAGGTCACTCATATGTTTTGTAAATAAAAAGCTTTATATATAAAAAAACTATCTTTACATACATTTGGAAAAATAAAATACTACTAAAAACATAGTATGCACAAAATAAATGTTTGTTGGCTGAGTGATTGCCCATAGCTACACAAGTTGGAATTTGAACCCAAATCTGCAGACTTTCTAAATCCACCATTCTTCCCACATGTCCAAACTGCTATCACTAAAGCCACACGGGTGCCAAAGAAAAGGCAACCAAGTTCCTTTGACTCCAAATGTAGAAGTCTTTTCACTACAGCATAATGTATCCAGTCCAGCAATCTTCCCATTGAACCAAGCTGCCTATTGGCTCTGATACCTCTATTGAGAGGTATTTTTTAGAATATAAATGGCAGGAAATTGTATGTATTTGTTTAACTTCCTCTGTTTCTTCCTCTTTTTAGATTCGCCAAAGCCACCATTAGCACCAAAGCCCAAGACTGCTGGTCACTTTACACCAGTAACTATCCCCAAGTTTCCTCCGTCCCCCCGATCAGATATTCTTCATAGTCCTAACTCTATGTCCAGAGGGCCCAAACCACCCATCGCTCCCAAACCCAAATTGGCCACTACCAACAGGGGGAAAACTCGTGTGTACATGAACAACACCTTCAACAAATGCAGCAATGGGAAATTGATCTGTTCAGATGGAGAGCTATATGAAGGGAATCAGTCCAACCCTGAATGCTCAGAATCAGAAGCTGATGATGAATACATCTTACTCACTGAAACTCAGTTGACTAAGAGAGACTACAAAGTATCGGAGCAGGAGCAGGATTCATATTGTTCAGAGAATGAGAAGTTAGCATCTTTGCCAGTAACCAGGGTGGAAGAAACTGAGACAGAAGACCCCTGTTCCAGCAACTGCTCCAGCAGCTTTGAGACAAAGGTAGAAGAGACAGAAGAGGACTCTCTAAACTCCACTGAGCAAGTAGATAACTCAAATGAACTGCTACAAGGTGGGGACAGTGAGAGGACTGACCAGTCTTTAGTAGAGTCCCCAGGGACTGAGACTCAAGACCCCATGAATGAAAACACTGGGGAGGACACAGACTGTGAAAATGACCCAGGTGAAAAGGAGAAGCTTTTCCTGAGCAAGGAAGGGGACAGTCTGATAGAGAACCAAAATGGATACAGTTCCAGCATAGAGGACTGCAAAGATATTATTTTAACCCATATAGCTTCAGAGGAGCCAGAGACCAGTGGTGAGCAGCCAGGGGACCCTGAAGAATCATTGGATATTGAGAATGCCAACAGTGAAGAATTTGCCGATGCAGAACCGACTTTGTCAGATTGTTGTGGTGGTTCTGATATTTCCCCTGCTGAAGGGGAAGCTGAGGGAGAGGGAGAGGAAGCTGAAAATGGGTGCAGTGAAGGGTTACAACCCTGCAGTGATCTCAGTGAAAGTGGCTTAGCTGGAGAAGATCCTGAAATCACAGAGTGGGAAAATGAAGACACCGTAGACAATGGTGATCAAGATGATGAAGCAAAAGATGACCAAGAAGAAGAGGAAGCAGCATCTGGGACTACTCCAGATGCTGAAGACATGCTGAAGGATGAAGTTGCTGATGACAGCTGCCAGATCATTCCTTTTGAAAGTGAAGGTGGTGATGAACTTTTAGGTTCTCTTCCAGGAAGTTCATTTGCATTTCTCCCAACTGAAAGCACGTCTTTTTGCAGTGACAGCTATTATCCTCTTTCTGAATCAGTGAAAGAATCAGGATCTGGACCAGAAATGGACTTGGGGTTAACGTCATTGGGGTTTCTTGTCACTGGAAGTAGAATTGAAGCCTCCCATGAAACGAGAGGAGAAGCAGATGATGTTTCTGGAGATGGTGTGACTCTCCCAGAGCAGATACAAGATGATGAGCAGGCTTCTGTGACTGGACTTGTAAATAATCATAATGGATCTTCAGAGCACGAGGGTTTTGAGGTTCCTGCAGTAGTTGTTGTGCCAGAGGAAACCCTTGATGATGAAACAGTAGATGATTCCCTCATTGACCCCTATGTGATGGGAGTCAGCTTGATCCACCGGGATGAGAATGCTTTTCCAGGAGGAAGGGGATACTCTGAAACAAAAGGAGAAGAAGGCACTCAGGGCAGCTGTAGCACTAAAGAAGAAATTAATGCTGATGCTAATGCTGACAATGGCCTGATTACTATGGATCGGAAAAACATTGTCACGAGGGCCAGGTCTCACTCTGGGAAAGTGCCTGGCTATGTCCCGGAAACTGTTCCTGAAGAGACAGGGCCGGAGACTGATTTACTAACCAAGGACAGCAGGCAAGAAGGAAACAAGACTCTGATGCCAATGGAAGGGAAACCACTGGAAATCAACAGGGCCTTGCCAGCCAAACCTAGAAGCTTTATCTTATACCCTAGGTCCTTCTCTGTGGAAGGGCGAGATCTTCCTGTTTCTTTGTATCGAGAGTTGGAAGAATCTATGTTGGATGATGGTAGGATAAAAAGGAAAGAGGATAATCTTTCTTTGCCTTGTGTTATTGGGTCCTCTGGGAGCTTCTCCCAAAGAAGCCATCTTTCTTCTAGTGGCATGTCTACCCCCTCTTCCGTTGTGGATATCCCACCTCCTTTTGACCTGGCCTGCATCACAAAAAAGCCAATTACAAAGAGTTCCCCTTCCCTTCTGATTGATAATGACTCTCCCGATAAATATACAAAGAAGAAAAAATCATCATTTAAGAGGTTCCTAGCCCTGACGTTCAAAAAAAGGACTGAGAACAAAGTCCATGTGGATGTCAACGTTTCCTCTTCCAGGTCCTCTTCAGAATCCAGTTACCATGGACCCTCGAGGGTCCTAGAAATCGACAGGAGGAGCCTCAGTAATTCTCCTCAGTTCAAGTCTAGATCAGGGAAGCTCCGAGCTTCAGACTCTCCCGCCTCCATCATCTTTTACAGAGACATGAAGAGGAAAGGGGCCCAATTCAGCCGGAGTGTGTCCAGAGTGGAGTCATTCGAAGACCGCTCCCGGCCTCCTTTTCTGCCCCTTCCTTTGACAAAGCCCAGGTCCATTTCATTTCCCAATGCAGATACTTCGGATTATGAGAACATCCCAGCAATGAATTCGGATTATGAAAACATCCAAATCCCTCCTCGGAGACCTGCGAGGGCTGGAACGTTTACCAAGCTTTTTGAAGATCCCAGTAGAGCATTGTCAACAGCAAATGAGAATGATGGCTATGTGGACATGAGTAGTTTTAATGCCTTTGAGAACAAGCAGCAAGTTTCCACAGATCAGGAAGCAGAAAGGTACCGTAAAGCCTTTTGTCTTTCTACTTACCTTCAAGTTGTCTTGGGAAACTGATCTGATTTATACTAGAGATGATTTGTCATTTGACTTTGAAAGGAGTGATAAGTCACTAGAATTATTCTAAACTAACAATCTTTCCCCACTTACTGAAATAAATAGTCTAAATTAAGACATATACTTTTCATTGCATAAATAAACAGAGGAAAACAAGCAGGTCTTGGATGGTTTTAGGGTGGAAAAAAGTTCTGCTTATTTAAAAGAATTTTATATCATGGAAAATCTAAGGTGCCATAAGTTAAATTTTTAATAAATCTAGGGAGTTAAGTGGTACATCTGGGCCTGATTCATTATTAATTTGCTTCAAAGTGAGTTGGAGATGCCAGAGTTATCAATAACAGTGGTCAAGCTTGTCAAGCTGAATATTTCAGCCCCCCACTATCCTATTTGGCTAGGATAATTTATCCATTATCCTATCCAAACAATTGAAATCTCCACTTAATTTGTGCTGTGTAGACAAGACCTGGAGGTACAGTTAAGCCTCACTAAATGTTTGGATTAATAAAGAGCCTGAATTATTGAAGATTTTAAAAGAAATGCAGTCTGGTCACTTTCACTTATATTCAGTAACTCAAGTTAAGGAAGTATTGCCAAGTGAATAATCTTAGGGGACCTGCAGTAATGAATAGATAAGAATGATTTGCAATTAGCTGTTAGGAATTACTGGTTGGTAAAGGGATCCTTGAGTGCTTTGAGAGAGCTTGTTCTCTTGAGTGTTTTAAATATCCCACTGCCCCTCTCAGCTCCCCCTCACAGTTGCTCCTCCCAATCCCCTAATCTCCAAAACACTGTTAATTTGCCTCTTTGATGACAAAAGGGTTTATGGAACAAAGGTAAACTTCAGTCTAGTTTAGAGAAGCTAGATTTTTGTTTGGAAGATGCATACATATATTGCCCAGAATAAAGGAGGCAGTGAAATCAGACACTACTGCTCATCATCATTAGTAATAACTAAGAGGGCCCAAATTAATAGAATCTCCAAAACACTGTTAATTTGCCTCTTTGGTGACAAAAGGGTTTATGGAACAAAGGTAAGCTTCAGCCTAGTTTAGAGAAGCTAGATTTTTGTTTGGAAGATGCATATATATTGCCCAGAATAAAGGAGGCAGTGAAATCAGACACTACTGTTCATCATTAGTAATAACTAAGAGGGCCCAAATTAATAGAATCATTATATATTTCAATATAGTTTAAAAAAAGGAAAAGAAAAACCCTTATATATGTATGTATATATATATACATACCTGCATATATACGCATGCATACATATGTTCTTAGAGAATGTATGGGAAACAACCAGCCTAATATATTAACCAAAACAAGAATCTTTTCCTTAATACCATCTAAACTTTGCTTGAACAACAATATTGATAATAATAATGACAGCAATAATGATAATAATAACAATAGTGCTAGCTAGCAATCATATAAGTGCTATATATAAGTGCAAAGTTCTGAACATGTCTTATTTCATTTGATATCCATAACAACCCTGGGAGATAGGTGCTTTTATTATCATCCCTATTTTATAGGAAATTGCAAACAGATTTAAGTGATTTGCCCAGAATCACACAACTAATAAGTATCTGCAAATGGATTTGAACTCAGGTCTTTTTGCCTCCCAAATCCAACAGTCTTATTCATTGTCCCAGATATCAAGAATCTCATCAGATTTTAGATGTTGAGCAGGAAGGCCATCAAATCCAACCCACATTTTACAGGTGGGAAAATTGAGGCGGGATTTGAACTTAAGGCTCAATGACCCCAAGTCCAGGGCTATCTTTGCTATGCTTTCTCTCACAGTTTACTGCCTCACAAAGCAGCCTATTCTGTGTTGGGCAGCTTTCAACGTTTTAAAGTCCTTCCATCCATTTCTCTAAAATTTGCCCTTCCCTCCCAGAAGTATTCTTACCCTGGCTCTAGTTTTATCCTTGGAAGATACATAGAACAAGTCTATATTCCCTCTTTCACTTGTTAGTTCTCCATAAACAGGGTGCTCCAAAAGTCTTGGAACATTTTAAAACTTTAATAGCTCAAATCGTAATTAAAGCTAGTAACTAAAGCTAATGATCATACCTCCAACCCAACTTCTCTTCTCAAGGTTCTTTCATTCTTTCAGCCATTCTAAATAATGAGATATTATCCCATAAACTTGAAGTGCCTAACAATCCTAGCCTAATACTTATCAGAATCGCCACACACACCAAATGAATGTAATTTGAATTAATGAGTTATTATTGTAAAGCCTTGCTGACATCCCAACAAAGACCAGACAGATTAAATGAGGAAGATTCCCATGGGATCCCAGATTCATAGATCTTTAGCTAAAAGAGACTTTTGTGGACATGAAATCCAACCTTTTGATTTTACCTACAAAGAAACAGAGACTTATAAAAGTAAAATGATTTTTCTAAAATATTACAGAAAGTATGTAACAGAGATGGGATTTGAAGTTAGGTCTTCTGACTCCAAATACAAGATTCTTTCCACTATAACAAATTATTCTTGAGACTGAGATATCATGACTAACAATCAGGAAGTAAGGGAGATCTGTGGACCTGTAAAAAAGTAGAGGGACAGACCCTGAAGTCAGGAGGACCTGAGTTTAAATTGGCCTCAGATACTTAACACATCTTAGCTATGTGACCCTGGGCAAGTCACTTAACCCCAATTGCCTCAGCAAAAAAGAAAAAAAGAAAAAAGAAAAGAAAAGAAAGTAGAGGGATAGGGAAGGCTGGTAAGGAATCTGTTTTGAGACAAAGAAGTCTGGAATGTCTCTCTTCCTACCCTAAAATGTCTATGGTTCTGTAGATATGACTACATGCTAGTGGCCATCATATTCAATCCCTATCCTGATCATGAATCTTTGAAACAAAATATCCAACAAATGGTCATGCAGGCTTTTCAAACATCCCAAGTGATAGGGAACTCCCTAACTTCCCATAGTGCTTTTTCCACTTTTGGATATCTTGGGCAGTTAGGATATATTAAACTGATAACTGCCTCAATTTCAATCAACATTTGCTTCCTCTGCTTCTCCCTTCTGGGGATAAGCAAACTGAGTCTAATACTTCCTACATAATAGCCTTTAAGATTTGAATAAAATGATCATACCCTCCTGTAGCTCTTTTTTTCCAGACAAAGCATCCTTAGTTTCCTTGATTGCTAACTTCTATGATGTGGTTTCTAAAGTTTTACTCTTCCTGGTCACCTTCCTCGATTCAGTATGTCAACATCCCTCCTAAAAATATAGAATCCAAAACCAATGACAGCAACAACAGATAAATATTACATGCCTAATGTGCATGAGTTACTATGTATAAGGCACTGATGATACCTAGACCCAGAAAAAATCAGAGTTTCTGCCCTCAAGCTGCTTACATTCCCTGGAAGAATACAACATGTCCAGATAAAAACACAAAATAATTTGAAAAGGGGGAGAGTACCAATATCTGACAGGTTTGGGGAACACTTCTTGAAAATATAAAAGCTGAGCTAAATCTTGAGGAATCATGAGGAGGGAGCATTTCCAACAAGTAGATGGCCTGTATGAACACACAAAGATTTCATTTGACTCAAGATAAGAGTGTGGAAAGGGGAGTGATGGGAGATAAAACTGGAAAAATAGATAGGAGCCGGATTCTAGTTTCAACCTCTATAGTTGGTCTGACTCAAGCAAATTATCATTGGAATACCAACTCCTTAGATGACAGGTAGGTGGTGCTGCAGTAGATAGAGTGGAGTTAGGAAGACATCTTTCTGAGTTCAAATCTGAAGTCAGACATTTATTAGTAGTGTGATCCTGGACAAGTCACCTAACCTCTGTCTGTCTCCTTTTTCCTTAAATGTAAAATATGGATGAGAATAACATTTATCTCCAAGGGTTGTTGTGAGAATCAAATGAGATAATATTTGTAAAAGGGTTATTGATACAGTCTCTGGCACATAGAAGCATTTTAAAATGTTTGTTTCCTTCTCTTCCCTCTTACTTAGAACAATTTTATTATTTAAAACAGTTATTACAAAAATTTCAACAGGGTTATAGTGCTAACTAGGGTGGATGATCTCATCTGAGCATTCTTATCTGAGTTGTGCTTTGAAGTGAGGAGGAAATGTATCCCAGGGTAAAGATAGATGCATTGTATAGGGAATCACTAGCAGGCCAGATTGTGAACTTTTTTAAATATCCAATTTAGTGTTTGCACTTTATTCTTGAAGACAACAGAAGAGATCTGAGATAGAGTCCTTGCGACAATAACATTGAAAAGAAACTTCCTCCTGTTTGACCTGGGGTAATGATAGGACTTTAGGATACCCTTTAGCTAGAAAGGCACTTAAGAATTAACCAGCTCATTTTTTCATTTTATAGCTGGACAAACCAAGTCCCAGAGAGGTCAAATGACTTACCCCTTAGCTACAACTAGTAATAGCAGAGCTGATTTAAAGCCAAGCATTCTGGCTACAGCTTCAATACTCCATCCACTTCAGTCTAGACACCAGGCTGAAGCCATCTAACCATGTCATTGCCCAGTCTCCCTGTCTGTCTTATTCCCAAGGTCATCATGAGAGGTTTTGTCCAAAGGCATGACAGAAGTTGGGTGTACTTTGATCCATGATATTTCTCTGATCTCTTCATCAAACAGACTAGTCTGTGGGAGTAAAGCACTTTATCAGCTTTTCTTGAGTCCTCCTGAAACATGCTAATGAGAGAATCCAATGATCCTTCATTGACAGAATGCTGCCGTCTGAAGCCAGTTCAATGACCATGCCTTGAAAAGAGATGTGGTCCATAGGCTGCCATCTGTTGGGGAAATATTAGGGGAATTTTAAGTCTATCACAATACCCAGAGCGTTGTGACTTGGCCATGCTTGTGCACTTCCAACACCTGTCATTTCTTAGGGAAGGGGCTAAGTCTCCGCTTTCTCCCAAGGTCAGGTCCGATGCAGACATTTCAGCATCCCTAATGCTACTACAATCAAATATAAATGACCCTGTTTGGTTTCCAAAACCTTTCCCAAACTGAATTAAAGTGCTAATTATGCACAAATCACTATGCTGAGCCTTTGAACTGCAGGACACAAAGACAGTTCCTGCTCTCAAGAGGTTTACATCCTAAAGGGAGGATAGCATATTTGAAATGATTCAGTGTCATCAGATGGAAAAGTCCTGGGGTTCTTAGATGCTAATTCTTTGATATTATTTCCACTGATAACATTATATCAGTTTCTGTGACTAAATCATTTTGCATTGCCAAATACCATTTTTTCTACATCTTCAATAGATATGGCTCTAGTACCTGGAGAAGCACTTACCAGCCTATACCACCATAGGCATTGGTCACAGGATGATGGCCGTAGGCACTAAACTGGAAGCATAGCTATCCCAAAGGCTCTTAGACTCAGAGTCCTGGGGAAGATGGTGGTCAAGGTATAGTGGTGATACTGGACTGACCTGCCTAGGACATCCTGCCTTCTCTCTCCCCACTTATCAGCTAGCTAGGCTAATCCACCTGCCCTGTGTATGTCAGTTGGTTTGCAGTTAGTTGGTGACAATGGTTAGTGCCGTCTTCATAAGAGTTGCTTTGATAGATGATATCTCTGAAGCTGGTCAAGGGGAATTTTGCCACTCCCAAGACTCTTGCCCTTATCTGCCTTTTGGTAGCAATTGTTACTGGTGGTTGCTCACTGGACATTCTCTGATGCATTCCATGATCCTACCAAACTGGATTTCTCTCCATTCCTTACACATGAGATTTCATCTCCCATCTCTGTGCCTTTGCTATTTTCAGTGCCTGGAATGGACATCCTCCTCACCTCTGCCTCATGGAATATCTGGACTAGTTACATAATCATTCATCACAGTCACTTCCTTAAAGATGCATCTTCTGCATGAAGCTTTTCTTGATCCCTCCAACTGCCAGTCTTCCTTCCCTAACTACCCAGCTTCCTGATACCATATTCTAAATATGTTCAAAATGCTAAACCATATTCAAAATGTGTAGTCATTTGCAATTAGCCAAATATAAAGGATTCACTAGAATTCCTCATTTGCCTGCAGTAGGATTTAGACCTGGAACAAAACCTATGGTGAATGTAATTTAATCATTTTGTGATGATTCAGAAGGCATTTCTAAGTACTTCAGGACCACAGGATGCTTATTCTGTGCCTAAGTTTTTAATGGGACAAAACCATATGTGTGTGTGTATATATATATGCATATATATAATTCATATATATATATGCATACATACATATGTGGAGAGGGAGATATAAAGGGGAAAAATAAATTACTGTAACCTAAATCATAGATTACTTACTTGCCATTTTGTTTCTTAACTGATGGCTATTAGTCTCACTGGAACTTAATGCATAGAAATAGTATTTCCTGTATCTGGCAAAATGATCAGTTTGTTTGTATTTGTACTTTTACTCCTGAAGCTCATTTTATGTGTTTTCTCTATTTTGATGGTTAACCAAAACCATCTGAAAAGAGCACTCTCAAAAACACAGTAGAACAGAAAAAGAAGACAACATGAAACTGGATCTCTATTCTGTACAACTTACTTTGTTTTTAAGAACCTGATAAATTTCACATGTAACTTTCAAAGAGGTCCTGATTATCTGTGGTTCCTTTTGACTTTCTTTCTATTCTCTTATGTTCACCTCTTTAAAAAATACTGCAATGACCCTCTTTTCTTTTCTTTTCTTTTCTTTTCTTTTCTGGGGAGTAGCTCTCTTACCAGCCACTTTTCCTTTCTATTCCTCCACCTTTGGCAAAAAAAAAAAGAAAAACCAAACCATTATAAGTGAGGCATTATAGTGAGGCAAAACAAATTCTCACATTGGTTTTTCTATTGCATTTTCCATCTTGAGTCCATTACCTTTCTGGCAGAAAGTGAGTAGCATGCTTCCTCATTAGTCTTCTGGAATTGTGGTTGGTCACTGTATTGATCTGAGTTCTTGAGTATTTGAAAGTTGCTTTTTTCTCTTTATACAAAATGTTCTTATAGCAGTCTAATTTTGTTGTTTGCTGATAAGTGTTAGAACTATGGAACCACAAAATGTTGGAGCTCAGATGTCCCTTAGATGAATTGCCTCAGGAGGTAGTGATTTGCACAAAGTCATGCAAACAGTAAGTGGCAAGGCTGGGATTCAAACCTAGAACTTCTGATTTCAAGTTCAACCCTCTACTCATTGCCCCATGCTGCCTCTCATTATGTGTGTCCTCTTAAAATGAGGATGACTTACAGTCTCATTGATTAATGTGCCTATTTCTATGTCCTGTATGTTTGTATGTCAAACTCCTGCTGAGTAATTTCATCTGTCTTGGGGACTATGTTGCTTCCACGAGGGTACATTCAATGTCTCTATTCAGCCCTTTGGCATTGCTATCTTCCCAGAGGCCAAAAGCCTGCTTATTATTATAAATATATATTTATCCATATACATTTCTTTTGACAAATGAACCCACACAGAAGTTTCATTAAGTTTCAGCAAATGGAGCTAGAAAATGCAATAGAAATTATTACCATCTCGCCTCGATCACCTCCTAATGTGCGTGATTACACTGCTCATTGAAATTGACTGATGAGAAGATTCACTTTTTAATTTTCAGACTAAAAAAAAAGGACCATCTGCAGTAGTTTTATACCAATAATTTTTAATTAAATGTAATAAAATTTATAGAAAAGGAGCTAATAAGAAAAGCACATCAGGAGAACATTTATTGTACTGCTACCCTGGTGGGATGGAAACCCTGCCTGTGCCCTCTCCTAGAGCGTTGATGTAGGGAACCTTCAAACAAAGCTTTCATTTGTCCTTAAAAAGGCAGCTTGGTCTAGGGGAAATCACACCATGCTTTAAGTCTAAAGATCTGGGTTCAGGTCATAACACTGTCCCTGGAAATCAGCAAGAAAGTAGACATTGTGGTTCAGAGGAAAGAGTCCATGTAGTTTAGAGTAAAACAATCTAGTATCAACTACAAGCTCTACCACTTATGGCCTGCATGGATTTGGGCAAATCATTTGACAATTCTTAGTCTCAGATTCCTTATCAGTAAAATGGAAATACAGTAATAATACAGGGCTCTTGTGACATTATCATTATTAGTTAAAGAAAATCACTATTTTATTGTTTTGGAGGGACCACAGATGGCAAGGTTTAGAATTCTTCAGGTTTTAGGAATTGCTGCAGTCAAAACAATTCAGAGTTGACTAGGTGGTACAATGAATAGCATGGTGAACTTGGAATCAGGAAGACCAGAATTCAAATTCTATTTGAGGCACATCTAGTTTTATGACCCTGACCTCCTTCTGCTTCAATTTCCTCATCTATAAAACAGGGATAACAATAGTAGTTGTCTCTCAAGGTGATTGTGAGGATCAAATGAGATAACACATGTAATGTGATTTGTAAAGCTTAAAATGCCATGTAAATGCTAGCACTTATTATTGTCATCAGCATCATTGAGAAACCGGGTGGTGAAATGAATAGTGATGATTCTCCCCCATTCCATTGTAAGCTCCTGAAGAGAAGGATTTGGGGCTTTTTGTGCAGCTCCAGTGATTAGCACAGTGCCTTGGTATATAATAGGCATTTAATAAATGCTTATTGACTGGTGATAATGATGAAAATAAATATGATGTGGTTTTATGTTCAGAAAAACAATTCATGTTGCCTTGGAAAGGTAAAAACAAATCTGTACAAAACAGACAGAAACACTGTCCAGCGTCATTGGGGAAGTTAGATGGCTTCATTTGACTTTGACTGGGAATCACATTCTTGTGACACTGGGAGCACTTCACATTGCTGGACCTCAGTCTTTTCAATCCATAAAATGGGGATAAATTCAATATATCTTTATATCTTTCCTTTCTACCTCAGTATTTAGTACAGTGCCTGAAACACAGTAGGTATTTAATAAATGTTTATTGGATTTAAGTGAGTTGAACTGAATTCTATATACTGCTGCAAAGTGATTTTACTTAAGCATGGATCTGACTATATTGGTCCCCTGATTATTCAGTTCCACTGGCTTTCTATCACTTCCAGGATAAAATATAAATGACTCTGTTAAGCTTTAAAAATTGTCTTACAACTTAACCTAGACCATGTTTCCAACCTCATTAGATTCTCTTTCCTATACTCTGTTCCTGTACTCTTCCCCTACCCAAACTACGTTATATTCTCTTCCTCCTTTCTTCTCCTCCTCCTTCTCCTGTTCTGCCTCCTCCTCTTGCTCTTCCTTTTTCTCCTCCTCCTCTTCTCTCTGTCTCCAGGGAGAGATATTATCTTGTTTAATTCTCACAATGGCCCTTTGAGGTAGATATTGTTATTATCTCCATCTTACAGATGGGGAAACTAAGATTCAAGGAGGTCATGTGACTTAAGTGACTTGTAAGAGTCAGCCACTGGACTTTGATGACTCTGAGGGAGAGAGTGAGGCTGACCACTTTGCACAGTTCTGCCTCACTTAGATCCCAATTCACAACTGAGATTTCACTCTCATGATGTTATTGGACCTCTTCCAGAATGAAGAACAAACAATGACAAAAAAGAAAGAAAGAAAAGAGAGAGAGGGAGAGAACGAGAGAGAGGAAGAGGAGAGAGGGAGGGAGGAAGGGAGGCTCAGGGTCAGAGCCATGGTGCGTATTCACAATAGAGAGAAAAACACAGATAATAATCCAAAAAAGTAGACTAATAAGGAGCAGTCAGGTAGACATGGACTAGTGGGAAAAGGAAGGAAAAAGATGGGAATAAGCATTTATTAAATACTTACTATATGCTTTCCAAAAGTTATTTCATTTGATCCTCACCACAACCCTGGAAGGTAGGTGATATAATTGCTACCAATTTAGGTACTATGATTATCCCCATTTTGTAGCTGAATCATTGTGGTTGTGTCCAACTATTTGTTGGGCTCTTCTTGTCAAAGATACTGGAATAGTTCACCATTTCTTTCTCCAAGATCATTTTACAGAGAAGAAAATGGAAACAAATAGGGGTGATGACTTAACAACTAGTAAGTGTATGGGGCTGAATTTGAACTTTTGCCTTCCTGACTTTTGGCCCAGTGCTCTATCCACTGAGCCACAGGGAAAGAAAAAAAAAGCAATGGTCCAGATGGAGGAGATGACCAACATTGCCAGACTCTCTGGAGAGGTCAAGAAAGATAAGGACTGCTAACTTTGGACAGAGTCGTTTCAGTCATGTGGAAGGGGATGGAAGGCAGATTGTAAGGAACTGATGTGGAAGTGGAAGGTGACATACTAGAAGTAAGGAATGGAGTGGATTTTGTTTTAGTTTTTTTTGTTTTTTTAAGGAATTTAACTGTGGAGATATGGAAGACAATAATTTAAGAAGATTTGAATGTATGACAAAAAAACCTCAGAATTTTGCCAATCAACTTCATTTTTCTTAACTTGGTATAATAGAAAGAGTACAAGAATAGCTTGAAGATCCCTGAATCAGGGGTCATTTTTATTTCTTTTTTGACCTTTGCTATTGTTGTTGACTTGTTTCGGTCTTGTGACCCCATTTGGGGTTTTCTTGGCAAAGATACTGAAGTGTCTGCCATTTCCTTTTCCAGCTCATTTTATATATGAGGAAACTGAGGCAAACAGAGTGAAGTGGCTTTCCCAGAGTCACACAGCTAATATGTATCTGAGGCTAGATTTGAACTCAGTTGAGTCTTCCTGACTCCAGGCTTGAGTCTCTATCCACTGTGCAATCTAACTGCCCACGATCTAGGTTTCTTTTATTCATTCATTTAGCAAGTATTTATTTAGCACTTACTATATTCCATACATTGTTCTAGCATTGGGAGAGGAACAAGAAGAAATAACTCATTCCATGACCTATGACAAATCCCATTCCCTTAGTTTCCTGATGCAGAAAATGAAATAATAATTATAAGATCACAGATTTGGAAGTGTTGAGATTGTGAACAGGATAAAACACCACCCCACGAGAGAGATCCTCCAAATGCATTGTCTTGTATGTGGAAGTCAAGCTGTCAGATAAATCAGGGTGAAATTCTTAACCACTTCAGATTTTATCAAGAGTCCCAGAGTCAAACAACCTAGTGATGTTTCTTTCTGAACACCAAAATTCTTAAATCTAAAAAAAAAAATTCTTTTTAAAGGGCATCTGGGTCTGTACATTTTATTGCTGTAAATAGCTCAGATGTCCTGCGTATTTGTAATTCTTGGGTAATTAACTTTTCCTTAGACTGCCTGGCCAGATTTTAATGAACACAGTCTCCCTTGGGAGGTTTTGATTCACAGATTCTCAGCCCCAGGTCAACAGGACAAAATAGTCACAATTAAAGGACAGTGACTGAATAAGATAGATCAGCTCCCTCTTGGAATGTATCCCAAAACCCAGCAGGCCAACCCAAGTGGAGGAAGCTACTTAAGAGAACTCCAAAACATTCTCCCCATGGAAAAGCTAAAGACTCCCTTCTCATTTCAGCATAGAGGCTCTTGGATCCTGTTGGTGGATTCTGTGTTCCACAGATGCCTCTGGATTAAGGTTTCTTTTCATGATCATTTGGATGATCTCCATGCAAACAGAGTGGTCATTACAACTTTGTGTGTTGTTTGTTCAGGACCCCAGATCTGGCACAAGGGTTACCACCCCCCCAAATTTAAAGGTTACCACCCCCCAAATTAAAAGCCATGGACTTATTTAAACTTAAGAAAACTTATTCTGAATTGTCTCAGTCATGATCCCAAATCTGATGGGGGATCACTCAAAGCCTGAGGGTAACAATATGCAATTTCTTTATTAAAAATCTATATGTTTTGTACTACTCACATAAAAGCAATATACAACAATTAAAGAAGCAATATAAAGGCAGTTCAAGCAGCAACCAAAGAAATAAGCACAATCTCCCAAGGAACTTTCAGGGGTCTCAGGAGCTCCTTACCAGAGTGCTAGAGCTGTCTATATATTCTTCTTCCAATCTGGGTCTTAGGTCAATCCACTTGAGGGGAAGAGACATACAAACTCAAAATGTCCCAAATTTGCCCAACATTGTCTTGGTTCTGTTACTTTCTGTGTGAAATTGGGCCATTGATTCTTTTCTCTGGCACTCAGTTTCCCAGTAAAACTAAGAGATCAGGCTTTATTGCTTCTTGGGTTTTTTCTAGTACTAACATTTTATGGGTCCATAGGTGGATAGTGGTTTTTTTGGTGTTTGTTTGTTTTTTAACAATGAAGAGTATAACTCCTTTCTCATCAATCAATAAGATTATACTATTACTTTCCCTCCTCCCTCCCTCCCCCAGCCACAAACACACACATTCCTATATTGATTTAGGTTTACAAAAAACCTGTGTCAGGTACTAGGGCTGCTAGATGGCTCTGGGGAGAGAGCCCAGGATTTAGAGTCAGGAGAGTGTTTTCAGCTATTCGTTATTGTTGTTGTTCATTCTTCATTCTGGAAGAAGTCCAATAATATCATGAGAGTGATGATTCAGTTGTGAATTGGG
Source organism: Myrmecobius fasciatus (assembly GCA_023553655.1). Lineage (NCBI taxonomy): Eukaryota > Metazoa > Chordata > Mammalia > Dasyuromorphia > Myrmecobiidae > Myrmecobius > Myrmecobius fasciatus. The sequence goes on from JAJPUD010000434.1 coordinate 635,491, forward strand.
ATCCAAGTGAGGCAAAACTGTGCAAAGTGGTCAGCTTCACTCTCTCCTCAAAGTCATCAAAGTCCAGTGACTAACTCTCACAAGTCACTTAAGAAACCCGATCTCTTTGAATCTCAGTTTCCTCGTATATAAAATGAGGATAATAACAATATCTACCTCATAGGGCCATTGTGAGGATTAAACAAGATAACACCTTGTCAAAGTTGAAGCCAAAACACAAGTGACTTTAAAAACTAGTCTGAGAAGATTGCATTCTAGAAGCTCATTTTTTTGAACACGGGAGAAATATGGTCAAACTTATGCCTTAGAATAATTTTTCTGGAAGCTGTATGGAGAATAGATTATAAAAAGGGGGAAGATTTGATGCAGGGAGGTCATTACAACTATTATTGCTGAGGGAGACTATTACACCACTCAAGGTGATGACTCATTGAGAGCGATGGTTGTGTGAATAGAGAGAAGTAGTTCATTGCCAAATGCATAATATGGATTTCTATAGCTCAGGATCCAGGCTATTATATCAGACCCCCCATTTGCAATGGCAGGCTGGGATTCCACCAGGTGGTTGGTCACTTCTCATTCAAGGATGCCAAGTGGGAACCCTAAAAGGTTGGGGCTTTTATCTAAGCAAAGATTTTATTTCTTATTTTATCTTCTATCACAAGTATACTTCTCCCAATATCAATCAATATCAATTAGACAGCCAGAGTTCCTCAATGGGTCAAAATATTCTCTCAGTCTGAGAACATTTATTGTTATTGCTATTCAGTCATTTCAGTCATATGCAATTCTTTGTGGCCCCATTTGAAAATTGGCCTATGTGACAATAACAACTGAGGAAAAGTGGGTTCAGTTTAGAGAGCATATGGCAAAGGGATAACTAATTATCAGGTCCTTTTAAAGGGATCCTCATGAAGCTCCCTTTAAGTATGACATGATTTTTCTGCTGGGCTCTTTGTAGATTCCTCAAGATGCCTTTCCTAAATGTGTCTAGTTTGTCCTTAATTCCCAATGGAGATATTATCATCAGGTACTGCCATTCTAGAGACAAAGCTAAGATACTTATGGGAAGTCCACATCTTTGTACAGGATTGGAAGGAGTTAACAGGTTTTCTCCTCCTTCCTTCCCTCTTACCTCCAAGTGAATGGTTCTCAGGGGCTTAGCTCCACAATTATTTTGAAAGGCTAGCTCCATGTTTTTCTCCAGGTCCCAACTCTTCAACCAATCATAATACAGCTTCCATGTAGAGTCATCTCATTTCATCCAGGGACTTCCATTCCTTCCAAATTGATTAAAGACTTCCTTGCATCTAGCTTATTGTCTTTGATTAATTGATTCACTAGGAGTGTTCTCACTTCATAAAGGAATCAGGGCATAGAACATCTTGTTAGTTATTTTAATGGAAAGGGGGATTGATTAATGCAATTGACCTTCCTTTTCTCAGGAAGGCTACATCATAGGAGTTTGCTGCCAAACCAACCTCCAGATTCCCCATGCATATACCAGTTCCCTCCTCAATAACTGTCCCTTATTTTTCTTTCTCTTTTCCTTATCATGTTTTATCCTTTTGTATTGTTTCTCTCTTCTTTTCCATACTTACTTTAGCATTTCAGCTAAAGAGACTCTCTTTTTCAAAAATCATATATTTTTGTTGTCCTACTTTCCCCTTCCCTTGTTAATAGGACCCCAAAAGCTCTTCTTCATTCTAAGACCCAATATTATTGAGCCATTCTTCCTCCTGGATTTGTTTAACCTTTATTACCATAGTCTTCCTCCGACACTTCCAATTTCTAACCATTTAAAAAATCTTTTTAAAAGTTCTCCTCTGATCCATCAGTCGTTCTTGAATGGAATCTTTCTTGTATACATCAGGGATAATTCACATTTCTAGAGCATGTCTTTATAGAAAGATTTACAGAGAAATCTTTCAGAAAATCCTTTGACATTTCTTTGTCTATCACTGGTACATTTTCACAGGAGCATTGTGAGGTTGAGTAATTTTTAGGAAACTGACTCAAACTTTCCAAGTTCACCCAGTTAACTCTGGCAAACCCAAAGCTATCAAGCCTCTTGACTTTTCTTCCAGGTCTCTTTCCATGACTTTCTTTCCAATGAATAAAGGAATTTTGATTGCATTAGAAGACCAGGATTTTGAGCCATTTCCTGGTTGGCACAATTTGGTGGATAGCCAAGGGCACTAGGCTACATGCTTCCAAGTTAGTGTTGTCTTTACACAAATGCAGAAAAGGAAGTTTCCTGTGTGGTTTGATCTCAGTCACTTTTGGAAGACTTTCTTACCTGAAAAAAAAAAAGAATTATCTGAAAGATGCTTAAAATTCCACCACCATTAGAATTTTTTGTCTGGGAGATTAGACACATACAAGTTCTGCTGTGAGGGACCACACTCTAAGATGGTTTAAGAGGTACATATCATAGTGGAAAGAGCACTTAATTTGGAATCAGTGGATTTGAATTTGAATCCTAGCTCAGCTATCTAATAGCCTTGTGATCTTAGGTCAGTTATTTGACCTCTGAGTCTCAATAAAATGAGGGGTTAAGTTTGACATTCATAAAAGCACATTCCAATCTAAATATGTGTATTTATAATTTGGAAACATGCAACAGTGTCCAATATTATTAATGTTGTCTAAGCCTTGGTTTCTGCAATACGAGGGGGGCTTGACAAGATGAATTTTGAGATCTCTGACAATTCTATATCTATGACTTTATGATGACACTTTTTTCCCCGGAGGCAATTGGGGTTAAGTGATTTGCCAAGGGTCACACAGCTAAGAAGTATTAAGTGTCTGAGGTTAGATCTGGTGTTCTATTCACTGCGCCACCTAGCTGCCCCAAATGACACATTTTTGATAGTATTTTATTTTTCCAAATACATGTAAAGATAGTTTTTAACATTAATTTTTGTAACACTTTTGTGTTCTAAATTTTTCTTTCTCCTCCATTTACCTCTCCCCCATTCCCAAGACAGCAAACAATCTGATATAGGTTAAATATATGCAGTCCTTTTAAACATATTTCTATATTTTTGATGTTGTGCAAGAAAAATAAAACAAAAAGAAAAAAAAACCAAAAGAAAGAAAACAAACAAATCAAAGTGAAAGTACTATGTTTCAGTCCACATTCAGTCTCCATAGTTCTCTCTCTAGATGTGATTGGTAGTTTCCATCCCAAGTCTATTAGAATTGCCTTGAATCACTTCATTATTGAGAAGAGTCGGGGCAGCTAGGTGGCGCAGTGGATAGAGCACCAGCCCTGAAGTCAGGAGGACCTGAGTTCAAATCTGGTCTCAGACACTTAACATTCCCTGGCTGTGTGACCCTGGGCAAGTCATTTAACCCCAATTGCCTCAGCCAAAAAAAAAAAAAAAAAAAAAAAGAGAGAGAGAGAAGAGTCAGGGCCATCACAGATGATCATCACTTAATCTTGTTGTTACAATATACAGTGTTCTGATTCTGCTTACTTCACTTAGTATCAGTTCATGTAAGTCTTTCCAGGCTTTTCTGAAATCAGCCTGCTCATCATTTCCTATAGAACAATAATGTTCCATTGTCATCTTATATCATTACTTATTCAGCCATTCCCCACCTGATGGTCATCCACTCAATTTCCAGTTTCTTGCCATTACAAGAAGAGTTGCTACAAACGTTTTTGTACATATGGGCCTTTCCCCTTTCTTATTATGATGCCACATTTTGGAAGGGGATGGTTCCATGTGGTAAATAGAAAAAGATATCATAAGGATAGGGGATAGTGCAGAACAGCCAGAAGCCTAGAAGATGCACATCTCTGACTCCATCTTAGTTTATGTCTGATCATTTCATTCCAAAATAAAGTACTGGAATATTTGTTTTACTGAAGAGAAAACTAGGACACAGAATGTTTTAATGACTGGTACAGCTGAGGTTAGATCCCAGTCTTCTGATTCCTAGGGTCTCTCTATAGATCTATAATCAAGTTATAGATTTAGAAGACCCAGTAGGAACTAGGTTGTATAATAATGGTGTTCTTGGAGTGGTCCCAGAGAATCCGAGACCAGCCAGAAGCAGGATGCTAAGTGATGAAGAGCATGGGGTGAAAATCCTAGTGGTAGCAAAGAGAGGTTAAACTGTGGTCAGGAGAAAGGCAGGGGCCAGAGGGAAGAAGATGGGCCACACCTGGAGGCCTTATTCTGAGCACAAACACAAGAGAAAAGGAGCAAATGATGTCATGGGACTTGGGATTGTTCTTGCAATCCATTTTCCCCCTGGGAAGCTCCTCTAAGATGCAGCATCTGGTTTCTAGGGAGGTCCCTGGTTGATACCCAAGTTTCCCAACTGGGCTGGAGGCCAGAGGGCCCAGGCCAGGTTCAGAGCCATGTAGTGAGTGAGTCAGTGGCTTAGCCCAGATTAGAGAGTTCAAAGTGGACTATTCAGCTCTGAGACAGCAAAGATCTTATTAGTTAATCCCCAAACCCAAACAGTCAACATTTCCAGGAGAATTTAAACTAATTCATCCCACTCACTTGACTCTTGTCTTTAACTCTGCCAGTACTCAGGGCCCATCCAGGACAAAATTCAAAGATCTGCATTTCATTTTCAGTTTCCACATCTTTAAATTCCTCACCCAACTCCCCCTCTCCAGCTTCAGGCTCTCAGTCCTCCCATACACACTCCTGTTCCCACTGTAGCCACCCTTCTAAGGACACTTAAATTTTAAAAATAATACAAGCCCAAGTTTTATCAGTGCATTTAGATTTGCAGAGCACTTTCCCCATGACCTGATAGGGCAATGTAAATATTATTAACCCATTCTACAGATGAGGAAACTGACACTCAGAAAAGTCAAGTGACTTGCAATTGAACACACAGAAAGTGTTAGAGCCAGAATTCAGATTAAGGTCTTCTGATTCCATCACTCTCCTCTCAAAAAAAGAGGAGAAAAGCATTGTTTTTGCTCAATTATTCTATCATGCTCAACTGCTCTTGTCTCCATGAACTATATGGTCTATTGCTGTATAGTTTTCCTGGCAAAGATTTTGGAGTAGTTTGTCATTTCCTTCTCCAATGGATTAAGGCAAACAGGGTTAAGTGACTTGCTCAGGATTATATAGCTAGTAAATATCTCAGATCAGATTTGAATTGAGTCTGGGGTCAGCACGCTATCTACTGAGCCACCTAGCTCAGTTATATTATTATATTACATATATTATATTAATTATGTTATAATTAATAGATAATATATGTTTCATATATATTATAGTTGAGCAAACTGAGGCGAACAGGGTTAAATGGCTTGCTCAGGATTACTCAGCTGCTAAATATCTGAGGCCAGATTTGAATTGAGTTCAAAGTCTGTAATATTATATTATATTATTATATTTTATAGAGAGGATATTAATATAGTAATTAATTATAATTAATGTTATATACACATAAATAAAATATATTGTAGTTGAGAAAGCTGAGGCAAACAGGGTTATGTTTCACCTAACTAGTGAGTGTTTGAAGCCAAATTTGACTCCCTGACTCCAGGGTCAGTGCTCTACCCAATGAGCCATCTACTTGCCTCAAATATATGGGTGATTGGAAATACTAATGGTAAAAATTTCAGGCAACAGATATTTTGGATAAAAGCTGCCTGGTTGTCACAGTCTTTCCTTTAGAGTTGGGAAGGGGAGAAGAAAGGGGCTTGCCTTAGACATGGCCCTGGGAGGGAGCCCTCCACACCCCCTCCACTGTACACATCATTCATTGAGCAAGCAGGAAGTTCTGACCCAGAGTGGCATTTCAGTGTTCCAAGACCATTGCTTCCAGGTTCCTGAATCGCCTGGGAAGGTCAGACCTTGGCGACTCTCACCAGCCTCCCCCACCTCCTGCCTGCAGTCTGATGCTGCTTGAGTTTGTAATATACATCAAGAAGCATCTATTAAGCACCTTATAGGCAAGTTGAGCATAAAGAGAATGAAAAGTGCCCTTCCTCAAGGAGCTTATGATCTAGGAGTTCAGGGGAATAAAAACTTTAACAGAAAAATGAATATAATTTAATTTGAGGAGAGAGAAAACATGCTAACAACTGAAGGGCTGAGGAAAGGCTTCCTATAGAAGAGGATACTGGAGTTGAGTCTTGAAGGACACCAAAGATTCTAGGAGGCAAGTGAGAAGGAAAGCATTCTGAGGATGTGGGACAGCCTGAGCAAAGGTAGAGTTCAGAGCTGAGAAATTAGGAGACCAGGGAGCAGCAAAAAAGACCAATTTGGCCAGAAAAGACAATGTAGGAACAAAGAATAAAGTCAAGTCTGGCAATCAGACTGGAACCAAATGGGGAAGGGCTTTAAAGGCGAGGAAGCAACAGTAACTGAAGATGCTTGAAGGAAAGAAAAGAAATAAGCATTTTTGAAGCACCTGTGTGCTAGGCTCTGATTTATAAATATTATTTCATTTGATCTTCAAAACAACCCTGGGAGTGGGTGCTATAATGATCCCCATTTTGAGGGGGGTTTGGCAGGTGAGAATACTGAAGGGGGTTGCCATTTCCTTCTCCAGCTCATTTTATAGTTGAAGAAACTGAAGTAGATAGATATTAAGTAACTTGCCCAGAATCATAAAGCTAATAGGTGTCTGAGCCTAGAATTGAACTCAGATCTTGAGTCCAGGCTCAGCACTCTCTCCACTGTACCAATAATCTACTTATTGATTATTGGGCAGGGGAATGATATCAATAAAACCATCTCATCCTCCTCATGACTGCAATAAAGGCAGCTCCCATTATTACAGTGCTTTAGTATTTCCTACGAGCTTGCCTCACAACAGTTTTATGAGTTAAGGACTGAATACATTATGATTCCCATTTGACTGATGAGTGTCTTACACATGGATCTCCACATGTCTGTGGCCATCTCCATTCATCCTGATCTATATCTGATCACTGGACCCAGATGGCTCGGGAGGGGAAAGTGAGGCAGGAGACCTTGCACAGTCCTTCCCCACTTAAATCCAACTCACTTGCATGTCATGGCGTCACCTCCTTGATAGGAGAATAACAGAAATAACAGCCAGCATTTACACAGGAATTTCAGGTTTGCGAAGCACTTTACGTACATTACTTTACTCAGTCCTCACAACCAAGGTATTACTCTGAGCTATTTTCCCTGCTGTGATCCCATGATCCTCCCTGATCTTAATGATCACTCACTTGCTTTATGAATTGGAGGCAACATCATTCAGGGCTGCGAAAACTAATAGAATATCTTTAACTTATCAAAAATTCTTTAGTTCATCACTGCAACAAGGGGCAGGCATTACTAACTGCACTGGACAAACTGCAGTCTAGAGAGGTAGGCAAATTGGGATTACTCCTAGCACCACCGGGACCAGCTCCAAGAGCTCTGGCTCCCAGTGCCATCACACAAAGCCTCCCTCCTTCAGAACAAGTTCTGTTTATCTTTGTTATTCAATGAGACTATGGCTGGGCCCCAGAGTGTTGCTAATACAATTTTTTTTCTCTTCTTGAGAAGGGGTAAGCCACAAGTCTAATTGTCTGCTCTGTGCTTGGCGCCCAGCCTACCTTGGTTATTTCTGCCTTATTATGAGCTCCTAATTATACAGAGAGAGCTGGCTAGTCCTGGATGGAGGGGTGGAATTGCAAGGCTGTTTTGGCATGACTGCTCTGTGACAGGCACAAGAATAATTTGCTTTCAATGGGTCAATTAGATTTCATGGATGGAAGAATTTATTTTTTAAGTGTAGTTAAAAGACACTAAGAGCCAGACTTCTTCTCAAAGAACAGGTAGAAAACAGATGTATCCTTTGTCGAATGAATGAACTTGAATTAGAGCAGAGAATTTTAACTTTTGGAGTATCATGGGTGTTTTTAGCAGTCTATTAAAGTCTATAGAACCCTTCTCAAAAATAATATTTGTAAGCATATAAAAGAAAATGCATAAGATTAAAAGGAAGCCAAACATTAATGAAAATAAAGGGTAATTTTTTTTCCTCATTCAAGTTCATAGACTCCCTGAAATCTAATCACAGATCTTAACTTTTGGAGTATCATGGATGCTTTTAGCAGTCTGTTAAAGTCTGTAGAAGAAGAGTAATTTTTCCCCATTCAAGTTCATGAACTCCCTGAAATCCAACCACAGACCCTTTTAGAATCCATGGATCCTAGAGGTTAAGAACCCCTAAGATAGATGTTATAGTGAGAGAAACATACCAAGCTGTCTATATAGATTACTCCAGATAACTTTTCTTTTTTGATATTTGTAGCTTATTTTAATTTTTAAAAAGAAATACAAGATCATGATCATTGTACAAAAGAACTTTGATTTAACATAGCCATATAGTTTTCTTTTTAATTTTTTTGAAAAATCTGTGGAAATAGTGATCTTATCTTTAAAAATAAGATAGTCCTCTCAGTATAATGTCTTGGATAAAAGACATTGTTTTTAATATCTGTTAGGAAAGAAATGTCCAAGGTTCAATCTTCTATTGTATTTGTTTTGTATTGTGTTTGTTTGCATAAGGAACAATGTTTATAGTTGTGTGTACAGTGGGGGTCTACAAGAAGTGTATATTTTCAGATAATTTTTAATAATTTAACAATTTTGTAAATCATATTCAGGTTTCTGCAGCTGTAGATTCTCATTGTGAATCCCTTGCTTGCTCATGCATAAATGTATTTGTAATACCAAATATTCAGGTTTAGTTCTTTTGTCTGTTAGTGATTGATTCATACGAGTAACATTTTAGTTGAGATGGTAAATGATGGAAGGGTATTGTGAATGTGAATGTGGATGTTATCTATGAGATTAAAAATTGGAACTATAGGGATTATAGTCAGAGAACTGCATCAAGCTGCTGTTCTGTTGTTTACATCTTTTTGCATTGCTTTGCCTTCTGACATTCTGTCTTCCCCTCCATGGACCAGAATCCTAGGAAATGTTCCAAGGGCAATTTGTATTTGTGTCTCCAGCATAGCTGAAGACAAACTGAAAAGCAGTCACAGTTGCTTTGTGAATAACTAGAAATTAATCCCTCTATGACAGTAGATTGACTTAGAAATCTACAAATAAACATTTATCTAAGTTGTATTGTATTTTTATTTATTTTATTAGACATTTCCCATTTACATTTTAATCTCGTTCAGGATGCACTCAGTCAGTTAGATGCCTTTTTCCTAGCCAAATTAGTGATGATTATAGTTCTCAAGTGACAGAGGACACTTGACAATTTGGCTGCACAAGGATTTGCTTTGGGAAGTCATAATTGGCTTAGAAACATATGTCCTCCAACCCTGGAGATCTGAGTTCCTCAGAGCTTCCATCTCTTCCTATTTACTCTCTTTTCTTTTCCCATCTCCCAGGGATAAACTTTGGTCTGCTTTGGATGGTTGGAAATATAGTCCCTTTATGAGGTCCATATTGTATTTGTTTCCCTGCCAAGTATCTGGATAAGGTCTTGGGTTACTTGGGGTCTTGAACCAGTCATTGAGACCTTGCTTCTTAACTATTATTAACAAGCATCTTTACCTCTTTGTTCCAGTTAGTAACATTTATGCCATGCTGCATGTTTTATAAAGCATTAGCCTTGCCACCAGGCTATGAGATGATTAGCATATTGTTATTACAAATGGAGAAACTGAGTTTAAGTTTAAGTGATTTGCTTAAAGTCAGTTAGGAAAAGCCAGGAATTAAAAAAGTCTTCTACTTTTTTTGCTCATTCAGGCTGTTATTATTTAAAGATAATGACTTTGACGCAGCAAGGTATCACAGTGGTCAAAGTCTGGAGTCAGAAAAATTTAAATTCAAATCCTGCTACAGACATTCACTAGCTGTGTGAACCTGGACAAGTCACTTAACTCTGTTTGCCTTAGTTTCCTCATCTGTAAAATGAGCTGGAGAAGGAAATAGCAAACCATTTCTGGATCCTTGCCAAGAAAACCTGGCAGACCCCAATATTGGCATGCTATAGCCCCCAGGGTCACAAAGAGTTGAACATAACCAAATGACTCAGCAACGATAACTTTGAAAGAGATTTTTGTCAACAATGTGGTAGGCAGTGTGTAGAGACATTGCACTGACCATCAGGAGAACTGGCTTCTAGTCCAGCCTTTGCCACTTGTTAACTGTGTGACCAAAGACAACTCTCCTGCCTTTGGACCTAAATTTCCTTTTCAGCAAATTGAGAGCAATTCCACTAGCCTTGCCTCTTTCACAGCCTTATGAGGAGCTCAAGAGAGAATATATATGTATATATATATATGTATATGTATATATAAATAATATAAAGTGCTTTGTAAACTGTAAATTGCTATACATGTATGAGTAGTTTTGGTTGTTATATATAAAATAAAAGGGTTGGATTAAATGATTTCTAAAGTCATCTTCCCTTTAACATTCTATGTTCTAAAGACACATCCATCTATAACTTTTTATGTTCTAAGGATACTTCCAACTCTGAAATTGTTTTATATATTTCTTCCAAATCTAACATTCTATGTTCTAAGGATTCCTTTTAGCACTAACATTCTATTTATAATAAAGGTCTCTTCTGGCATTGATATTCTGTATTCTGAGAATCCTCCTATTCTCTGTTCTAAGGACCCTCCCAACTTTGACATTCTGTGTTCTAAGGGCCCTCCAGCTCTGACATTCTGTGTTCTAAGTTCTCCTCCAGTTCTGATATTCTGTATTCTGAGAGTCCTCCTATTCTCTCTTCTAAGGATCCTCCCAGCTCTATCATTCTGTATTCTAAGGGCCCTCCAGTTTTGACATTCTATGTTCTAAAACCCTTCCAGCTCTGACATTCTGTGTTCTAAGGCTCCTCCAGTTCTGATATTCTATGTTCTAAAGACCTTTCCAACTCTCAAATTCTAAGTCCTAAGGTTTCTTGTTGCTCTGATGTTCTGTGTTCTAAGGACCCTTCTAGTTTAAACAATCTGTGATACTGTGCTTAAGTTAGAATAAAATGATTTTATTCCCCTCAAGAAAGAATAAGTGTGGGCTTCCCATCTGTACCCACCCTCCCATAAGTGTCTTGTCCTCTCTGACCTGGAATCCCTCTGTATCCCCTTGAATCCCATGACTGATTGCTAGTTTTTCCTCATTCATGGAAATTCCTATTCTTGCCAGGTCAAGGCTCTCTATAGCTCCGAAGGAAACCATTGGCTAATCTGATAAACTTCATCTTTGTCCATGAGAGACAGTGAGGAAATAAGGAGGCTTCCTGACTGAATAATTGTCTCCCTTCATAATGAATGTGTGTAGTTTAGTCAGGTCCTTCTTGAGTTATCCCTAGAGAAGAGGTCTGGGATAACAGGATTTCTAAGAGGGAAGGATAGTATCATGGCAGGCATTGATAAGGGTAAGATTTGGGAGCAAGGGAGCTTTGGAGGCTGCTTCCTCCAACCCTATCTAGAATCAGCTGTATTGGTAACAAAAACAAAAATAATAATAGAATTAAGCTAGCACTTTTAAGGTTTAAATGTGTATAAATATATATTTATACATACACATAAATACATATATATATACATATTTATACATACACATACATATATATATATGAATTTAATCCTCACAACAACACTGAGAGATGGATATTATTATTGCCATTTTACAGATGAGCAAGCTAAAGATGAGAAAATGACTTGCTCAGAATTACATTGCTAATATAATTGTATGAATATATATACTATATATTGAATTTAATATATTTTAACATGTTTAACATATTTTGGATTACTTGCCATCTAGGGGATGGGATGGGGGGAAAGGGGAAAATTTGGAACACAAGGTTTTGCAGGGGTCAATGTTGAAAAATTATCCATGCATATGTTTTATTTGTTTGTTTGATTTTTTGCTGAGGCAATTGGGGTTAAGTGACTTGCCCAGGGTCACACAGCTAGGAAGTTTTAAGGTTTGAGGCCAGATTTGAACTCAAGTCCTCCTGACTTCAGGACTGGTGGTCTATCCACTATATCATCTAGATGCCCCCATGCATATGTTTTGAAAATAAAAAGCTTTAATAAAAAAAAAAGAAACAGAATTACCCTGCTAGTAAGTGTCTGAGATGGTATTTGAACTCAGGATCAGCATCATATTCATTGTAACATCTCAATGAAAAAGAAGGAAATTATGAGACTCTAAATATTGTAATGTTGGGAAGAACTCAGTTAACACTTCATCATATCACTTCCCCATGTGAGAAATGTGATTACAGCTTATGGTATATAGTTTATATTTACACATTTCTCCCCAACAGAATGTAAGTTCCTTGAGGCCAGGGATTATTTTTCAGTTTTTCTTTGTATTCCCAGCTTCCTGGCACAGTCCTTAGGATCTAGTGGATATTCTCTAAGTGTCTGTTGAATGAGTGATATTAGAACATTGATTATTTTTTCCATGAGATAACTCCTTTTCCTAGCCTACTGTGAGCTAATAGAAAAAATAATAATTCACAATAAGCTATTAGTACCATGGGCTTCTGGTTCTCGTTTGGCTAAGAGCTTACTGTAGGGTCTTCAACAAAGGACGTTAATTTTACCTGACTGTAGAAATGGACTTTTTAGCCTCTAGACTCAAGAAGCTTACATTCTCTTGGAGGAAACAATGCAAACACATAAATTAGTGTATAATGTAACAAAGTAAGTTCAGTATGAAATTTTGGGAGCTCTTTGTGAAGGACTGATTAGCAGCTGGGTGGGTAGATCAGGAGGAAAGAACTTTTGGAGATGATGGACTGTGAGCAACACTTTGAAGCTTTGAGACTAAGGAGGCAGAACTAAGGAGAGACACTCTGGGCTAGGGGAACAGGCTGTGCAAAGCAGGAAAACATGAGCTGGAATGTTACCAGCGGCGAGGAACATCAAATAGACCAATTTGACTGGAACACAGAGTGCATGAAGGGAAACGACGTACAATAATCCTGTAAATGGTCAATTGGAACCAGATTGTGAAGAGTTTGAAATGCCAAATAGAAGAAACTGCGTTTTATCCTAGCCCCAATGGGGAGCCCCTTGAGTTCCTTTGATCAGGAGAGTGACATGATTCAATCTATGCTTCAAAAATATCCCTTTGGTCTCTGTGTAGTGAATGGATTGAACAGGGAGAGTTTCGAGGCAGGAAACTAATTCCACTATTGCAGTAGTGCAGGTGAGAGTCAATGGGGGCCTGAACTGGGGCAGTGAATAAAGGAAAGGGGATGGAGAGGAGATAGATGTATTGTGGAGGTAGAACTGAAAAGACTTAGAAACTGATTGGATCTCAGGGTGAGAGAGAGAAAAAGGTTGAGAATGACTGAGAGGTTTTTGAGTTAGAGTGATTGACAGAATGGCAATGTCCTAGATAGAAATATAGAAATTTGGAAAAGCAGTAGATTTTGGAAGAAATAACACATGTTGAATTTGATACCAAAAGGACGTCTGATTCCAAATGTCCAGTGATGGACATGGTGATAGATCTAGAGCTCGATAGAGAGACCTGGGGATTTTCAGTCTCTTAGACCATTACCCTTTGCATTACAACTTCCTGACCCTTTAATACAGGGATCCTGGCCTATAACTAGCAGGTCAAGGGGCCACAAGTAATGGGATGTAGAACTGCTAACCTGGATTACACTGTACTACCTAGTATGTTGTGGTAGGAAGATCCAAGAGTCAAAAGAACTGGCTTTTAGTTCCAGCTCAGCCATTAAACTTCTCTGTGACCTTAGGCACATCATGTAATTTCTCTGGGCCTCAGTTTTCCTTACCTGTCAAAAAGGGATAAGAGATTTCCTTTATGCCTTTCAGGGCTAATCTGAAGATCAAAGGAGATACATGTGGGAGGAAATGTATTACATAAGTTTTTATATAAATTCACATTGGCATATATGTAGCTTTTAAATGTGTGATCTGATACTTTAAGAATCTTAAGTGTGAAGACCAAAGTAATGCAGTAGCATGAGCACACTAAAATTATTACAGCCCTTTGAAGATTAACTTTTTTCCTTAACTACCTGTTTTTCCTATTTCCATTCTCTTAGATTTGAGTAAAAATCTTGGTTCCTTCTCTCTGTGTGTCTCTCTCTGTCTCTTTCTGTCCCTCTCCCTCTCCTTCCTCCTTCCCCCCCTCCTCTATCTTCCTTCTTCCCTCCCTCCTTTTCTCTTTCTAACCCTCTCTGTCTCTGTCTCTCTGTCTGTCTGTCTCTGTCTGTCTCTCTCTCTTTCTCACACACACACACACACACACACACACACACACACAAACACACGAGAGGTTAGGTGGATTAAGTAAATAAATAAAATTTCTATTCACAGACTGCCTTCATTTAAAGAGACTCTTACCCATTTCCAGTTATTGTTGTTTAAAGAAGTAAAGCACTGTACTTTATGTTTATTTAAATCACTGTGCTTCATGTCTGATTTAAGGGATTTTCATAGATAATTTTGGCTAGTTAGCTAACATTTATATGGCACTTTTTCAGGCTTGCAAAGCATTTTGCAAATATTCTCTGATCCGATCCAAACAAGAATCATCAGGGGTAGGTGCTTCTACTATCCTCGTTTTACTGAGGAGAATATTGAGGCAAACAGAAATTAAGTGACTTGCCTAAGTGTCTGAGGACACTTTGATTTCAACTCAGGTCTTCCTGACTCCAGATATAGTGTTCTATTGACCTCAAACAAAGACTTAAGAATGGAACATACGCATAAGAAACAACTCTACTCACTGCATCCTTATTTGAAAAATTCCAGGAGATTTATAGTAAAAAGCAAATTCCCTACAGAAACTAAAATATCTTTGCTATTTCTGGCCTGGCAGAGCAGGCATCCAGAGTCCTAGGATACTGAGGAGGACAGTGATAAATGAAGTTCCTCAAATTCTCTCCTTGAGGGACTAAAAGAACATTTTCATCAGAAGAAATAAGCTTATCAGTTCTGAGTCTCTAGGTTCAGCACTGAGACCAGATCATTTTCCCATTTCTTTTCAATCTTCAGTTGGACACAAGTCAGCCATCCAATAATTTCTCACTAAAGACCACAACAGCCCAGGGAACTATGTATATTCATGTAACATGCAGAGGAGCCCCTGCAAAATGGAGCAGAGTAGAATGGAAGTCATAGAATACTAGATCTGAAAGGAATTTTAAAAACCATATCATCTAGCCTTTTCCATTTTTCAAGGGAGGAAACTGAGGCACAGAAAGGCAAAATCACATGGGCAATTAGTATCAATCCTGGAACTGAAACCCAGATTTTTTAAACTAATCTCCTATTCTCTAGATGGTGCCTTCTCTTTTCTGGGACAGACCTTCAATGGCTTGTTTTTAAAATACTTTGAAAATCATGTAATATGATGTAACAGTTACATATAACAATTATTGTAGAATTTTATATTTTGTTGTTATTCAAATTGTTTCAGTAATATCCAACTCTTTGTGACTCCATTTGGTATTTTCTTGGCCAAGATACTGGAGTGGTTTGCCATTTCCTTCTCCAGTTTATTTTACAGATAAGAAAACTGAGGCAAACAGGGTTAAGTGCCTTGCCCAGAGTAACACAGCTAAGGAGCATCTGAGGTTGGATTTGAACTCAGATTGTCTTTACTTTAGGCCTGGTATTCTTTCCACTGAACCACCTAGCTGCTTCAAATTATATATTATGTAATATAAATATTGCTTTTGTAATATAATGTATTTTATTTTATTCAATTAAAAACGTTACTGAGAAGGGATACATAAGCTTCATCAGACTTCTGAAAGGATCCATAGCATAAATGAGCACATAAACCTTAGTCTAGGGAATATTCCCCATGGAAAGGAAAGGGATGAAAACTTGATAAAATGAAAAAAAATTCATAGATGTTTTTCATTTTGTTTTGGGTTTTTTGCCTCACTAATCAAGCCCTTATCTATAAGCAAAAAGCCGTTATCTATGAGGTCATCTTGGACCTCAAGAGAAAAGCTAAATTCTGGAGCAGAAGAGATTGCATTGGAAGTGGCTGTCTTATATAGTGTCAGTGGGAGCCAAGAATTTAATTCTTTGAGCAGAGAAAAGCAGACCCAAAAAATAGTGGCCCCTTGATAGGCAAGGAAGAGGAAGGGGAAATTACTTTTGGAAGGGAACATGATTTGTATAACCTTCTGGAGACATCCAGAGTCATTTAATTGATTGTTTCATTGATTGAACTCCAAAAGAAAAGGTGGATTCTGCCAGAGTAGGAGTCCTAAATTTGTTATCCCATTCAACCTTCTTAGTGATGGTTGTATACCTTAGAACTGTGGATGACTTAATGGGGTTTTGGTGGAGCAGGAAGATTGAGGTTTGATGACCATGACTTGTGGAAAAAACCATCAATCAATATGTGTCTTTGGTTCCCCAGGTTAGATCCTTGTGGTGGGGATAGAGTTGTTTGGTGGGACAGTAGAGAGGGGTGGCAGTTAGATGAATAACAGTAGATCTGAATCGGTTCTTTGACTACTTACTACCTTGAACCTTGGATCTTTGACAAGTCATATTTGATAAGTCTCAAGGTCCCATGCCCTGAATCTCAGTAGAGATCTGTCAATCTCTTTATATCTCTGTCTATAAATATATAGCCTGCAAGGGTCCTTTCAGCTGTGCAGCTATGATCCTATGGGATGATCACCTTTGGTGGGAGAGAGAAGGACCCCATAGGGGCTTGGATTGTCCTGGAAGGCCTCTGAGGCCCCTTCTACCTTTGGGATGCAATTGAGAGCAGCTTTTCTGAAATTTAGCTTAAGAGAGCTGACTAAAACATTGAGAGATTGTGACTTGATTGTCTGGGGTCACACAACCTATGTATCAGAAGAGAATGCAGGTTTTCCTGGCTTCACCTTGCTGCCATCTCTTAACTGGATATAACATGGATGTGATATGCTTTGCTAAGAGTCAGTTGTATTTACTGGATGAAGTCTTATGTTCCCTCTTTTGATTTTTGAAAGTGGGTGAATTGAATGAAATGCTTCGGTGGGGAATTGAGGAATCTAAATTGAATTGCTCTTTACTTCTATATGGCCCTAATTTGATTTTCTTTTCCCTTTAGGCATCTTTGAAAGAGAGGGAAAAAAATCCTGCATCTATCTTAGAATTGGCAAGAATGTTACATGATTTCTTTTATATTTATGCCATTCTCTAGATTTCCTTTAGTAGATATGTTTTTCTCCTTTGCAAGTAGAGATTTTTTTTCATTCTTTGTCCTTTTATCCCCAGTGGCTAGCATATGTAGTAAGTGCTTAATAAATACTTATTAGCCATTTCCCCAGAACATTAATGTCACAGAACCACAGAATTCCAGATTTGGAAGGGACTTCAATAATCATCCAGTCCAATCAATACTTGAATCAGAATGCCTTCAACAATATATGCAACAAGTAGTCAGTTAATATTTGCTTAGAGATCTAAGGAGGGAAGATCATGACCTTCTGAAGTAGCCCAGGTCACTCTGGGCTAGCTCAGTTTTAGAGGGTTCTTCCTCTTCTCAAGACTAAATTTGTGTCTTTGTAATTCCTACCTATTACTCATAGCTTTGCCTTCAGGTGCTTAATTGGGTGAGTTAGGGTCTCCACCAAAGGACAGCCCTTTAAATCCTTGAACAGCTTAACTGTGTATCCCTTCTAAGATTTCTCTCTAACATTTCCACTTCCTTCTATCAATCCATACATTCAGGAAGGATTTTAGAGACTAAGACCTCCTCTAGAGTGCTTTACAACTTGTGAATATCTTTCTTTCATGTAGTACCCAGAGCTAAACAAACTCTTACAGGCTAGTCTGACCAGAACAGAGGATACAGCAGAGCTATCATTTCCTTTTTTCTAGAAGTGATGCCTTTCCTTGTGCAGCCTCATACTGTGTCTCCTTTTGTGGCCATCCTGTCACACTACTTACTCCTATAGAGTTTTGCAAGACTTTTAAAAAATAAATCATTTATTATCTAGCCATCATGTACTTACAAAGAGTTTAAGACTATATTTTCTCTATTAAATCTCATTTTAAAATCATAGATTTGGACAAGAACCTTAGATATCATCAAGTCCAAGGATTCTGAACCATTTTTGTGTCATGAAACCATGGAGTCTGGTAAAGTCTGTGATCATAAGAATTTTGGCATTATGGTAGGGGTCAAGCTTAAAACAGAAAGAAATGTAAACAGAAACAGAATTAGCAATGAATTTAGGATTTGAAATGGAATTATGGTTAGAAAAAAATTTAAATGCATAAATGAAGAAAATGCTTAATTTCAATTTTAGTCTAGGGAAAATTTTTCCCTCATTCTAGCTTATGGATCCTCTTCAAATCTATCCACAAAGATTCGTGGATCCCCAAGTTAAAAACCCTGATTCTAGTCCACCCCTTTCCTTTTACAGAAAAGGAAAGTGAATCCCAGAGTTGTGACTGGCCCAAGATCACATAGGTTCTAAGAGGCTTTAAGGATTTGAATCCAGTTCCTTTAATTCCACATGCAGTGTTTTTTACATGCAACATGGCTGCCTTCTATTTAAATAAGCCTACTGTTCTAGCCTGCCACAATCTTTCTGAATCACAGTTCTGACTTCCAGGTATAGTAGAACTGTGTTGGCTCAAAGTGCCAATGGGGACAGTCATTTCCTTTAGTTCAGTTACCAACCACTCCCCTACCTTCCCTTTCAACCTCTGTGCCTGAGGAAAAACAAGGCATCCTAACAACCATCAGCATCAGTTTGATGCAGAGAAATTCCAATATAGTCTCCAGATACTTACTAGCTGTACCTGGATACAGATAGACTCTGGGCAAGTCATTAACTCTTTTGCTTCATTGTTTCTATCTATAAAATAGGAGTAATAGTTACATCTAACTCCCAGGTAGTTATAAGGATCAAATGAAATAATAATTGTGAAGTACTTAGCACAATGCTTTGTACATAGTAAGTGGCATATAAATGTTAGCTGTTATTATTATTCTGTTCTAAAGTCTTTTCACCTCTGATATCTTCAAAAGCTCTTTCTAGCTCTCATATTCTACATTGTAAAGTCCCTTATAATTCTAGCATTTTATATTATAAGATTCTTTCCAGCTCTGACATTGTGTTCTAAAGTCTTTTTTTTTCCCAATTCTAACATTCTGTGCTCTACAATTTTAACTTCCAATATTCTATGGTCCCTTCCAGTTCTAATATTCTATGTTTTAAGGTTCTTTCCAGGTTTAGTATTCTTTGTTCTAAGGTCCTTTATAGTTCTAACATTCTGAGTTTAAATTTCCTTCTGGTTCTAATATTCTGTGTTCTAAGAACCCTATAATTCTAACATTCCATGTTCTAAGGTCCCTTCCAGTTCTAATATTTTATATCCTAACATTCTTTCCAACTCTAATATTCCATATTCTGTGATCCCTTCCAGCTTTAACATTCTTTTTAAGGTCCTTTTCAGTTCTAACATGTCATGTTCTAATGTACATTGTAGTTCTAATATTCTATGTTCTAAGGTCCTTTCCAGCTCCAGCACTCTATGGTCTAAGGAGCCTTCCACTCTTAACATCCTATATTCTAATGTCTTTTTCAGATCTGGCATTCTGTAAGATTTTGATTCTTTTTGTATAATTGGACCCTGGGAGATGGATCATGGGATGATGCTGAGCTCCATGGTTTTGATTTCAGAAGTCTAAAGTTTATTGGGGGTATTCCATTTGTCATGCTAGAACTACAAGCAAGCATGCTTTTCTTTCTTCAATTATAGTTGTTTAAAAAAGAACAAACCAAGTTTAAAGCTTTGGAAGCAAAAATAAAAATGTTTCATATGTTGCTTTTGGGTTTTTCTTTTTTTGTAGCAACCACATGCTTTTTTAAAAAAATTTTTTATAAATATAAGGAAGGTTCCAGGTCTTCCAGGGAAACACTGTTATTCACTAGAACAAGGGAGGGCCCTGAAGAGTACAATTAGATTTTTTTGTGGCCAGGATATTATTTGATCTACCTTGGAATCTCAAAATTTTGCATATGGTGGGACTGAAGAATAAAGAACTGGAAGGGACATTACGTATCATTTTGTCCAACTTTACAGAGGGAAAAATTGAGACCCAGAGAGGTGAAATAAGTGAATGAACAAAAATGCCTTTATCAAGTGCTTTCTCTATGAAAAAACATTCTGTTAAGGGCCTGATACAAATGGAAAAAGAAGATAGCTCTGCTTTCCAAGACTTTACATTTCAATTGGGAAAGACAATATAGGTAGGAGAGTTTAATTAGCCGGCAGATGGAAGAGCTAGGGATTGGCCCAAAGATGATCCAATTATATTGAAATAAGATTGTCATTTTTTTTCATCCAAGTTCACTTCTGAAATCTATCCATGGATCTGTGGACTCACTCATATGGAGATATATGGACTAGATGATCTTTATACTCTCTTGTAGGGTTACCCTTCTATAATCCATTTATTTTTACATAAGCATGACTGTTTACATCTTTATCTAATGTGGCTCCCTTGAATGGTGGGGAGGAGTGTCCTAGGATTTAGAGTTGTAAGGGACCATATATCACCCAATGGGTAGGATTTCAATTGTTATTGTTCATCCTTTGTTCTCAGAGAGGACCATGACATCAGGGAGGTGATGCCGTGACATGCAAGGGAATTGGATTTGAGTGAGGGAGGGCTGTGCAAGATCACCTGCTTCACTTTCCCCTCCAGAGCCATCTAGGTCCAGTGGCCAGATATAGACCAAGATGATTGGAGATGGCGCTGGATGCATTGGAGGCCCTTGATCTTTTTAAGCTAAAGTCTGTAACAGGTTGCAGGGAAGGCATTCCAGGCATGGGGAGTGAGTGGTATGAGCTATAAGGCAGGAAAGAATGAGCATGAAGGATGGGCCATGGGGAGAGAGTGATTTAGGGTAAAGTGCTTGGAGGTGAACAATGTGAGATACAGATGGAAGGACAGAGCTTTGTCTCACTCTGGAGAGCCTTGAATCCCACATTAAGGAGTTTGGAATTTATTTGGTTAGAGACTATTGAAGACATTTGAGCAGAAAACTTTTGAGCAGATCTTTGCAAAAGGAGTCTGATTCTCTTTGATGATGTGTGGATTGGACTGAATTAACAAGAGAAGGGAGACTATCACAATACTCCAGGTTAATATTGAGGGTCTATAGTGGTGGCAGAGGGAATAGAGAAGAGGCCAGGAATTTGAAAGGCAAGACCATCAGGATCCCATGACACACATTCTCTCTTTCTCTTTTTCTCTTCCTCCTCCTTTTTTTCCTCCTCCTCCTCCTCTTCTTCTTTTTCTTCTTCTCTTCTTCTCTATTCCTTCTTCTTTTTCTTCTCTCTCTCTCTCTCCCCCTCTTTCTCTCCCTCTTCCTCCTTCCTTTCCTCTCTCCCTTCCTTCCCCACTTTCTCTCTGATTTTCTCTATCTCTATTTCTTTCTGTCTATCTCTCTATCACACCTCCTTTACAAACCCCCACAAAGTATAGGAGAAAAGTTTGCAAACACCAAACTTAGGGGTTTTTTTCTGTTTTTGTCTGGTATAGCCTATGGCAGTCTCATAATTAGAAAGAAATTGGTGTCTTCTTTCAGTTAGCCAATATCTTCCTGTCTCCATAGACCAATGAAATCCTCCCAGATTGTGGTAGAAATTGTAGAATTAGTAGCAAGATTTGGTAAATGACTAGATATAGTCAAAGATGACTCCTAAGTTGTTAGCAAGGAACTCAAAGTCTTATATTACTGACTGACATGAGAGAAGGATCTGATTTAGGGAAAGTTAGGTTTGGGATATGATGATAAACAAAATTTATTTGTCACTGAGGGACTGTGATAGAGCGCTGACCCTGAAGTCAGAGAAATTCAAATCAGTCAAAAAGTAAATGTCAGAGACTTACTAGTTGTGTAACCCTGAGCAATTCACAATTGCTTCCAAAAAAAAATATCATTGAGATTAATTTAATGAGTGCCTCTATGGGCAGATATTAGAGCTAGTCCTATTAGACCCTGTAAATTCCCAGCTGCTGACCCCAATGGGTTAATGATAGCTCCATTAGATTGCTTTTTGATCAGGGACATTTCCTGTGCATAGAATTTCTTGGACTCCAATAATTTTTTTTCCTGTCATTTGTACATTAAAGGAAATTTTCTAGGACCTCCTTATCATCAAGGTCATCTCCATTACAGCATTGTTAATGGAAAACTGGGGAATCTACTGATATGCTACATTTTTTGACTCTTCCTTTCCCAGCTGGCAGAGGGGCCGTAAGCTGGTGGCAGTTTTGAGGGCTTTCTGTACAGCCAGCCTCTGAAGTCATCTTTGACTTGTTGACAGAGCCAACTTGTAAACTGCTTTTCCTGGAAATTAGAACTAACACATGAATCTGTTTTCCAGCCAGGCCGACTTGGGATCAAGATGGTGTGACCCAATTTGGTGCCTCCTAGACTGAATGAGAAAGCAGGATTTTAGAGATTATTGAGCCTGCCCCTCGTTTTACAGTAAACCAGGACCCAGCAAGAGAAATGATTTGTTCTCAAAGGTGACACTGTGGACTAATGAGATAGCCCAGAGAAGCAACCTGGTCTCTTGACCTCAGGTTCACTACATCACAGTTTCTCAACATTTCCTGCCATTTGGTGATGTCAACTCCTTTTACAGGATCATAGAGATAAAGCTGGAAGGGATTGGAGAGGCAAGCTAGTCCAACTCCATCATTTTCTAAATGGAGTAATTAGGACCCAGGAAGAATCAATAAACCAAGAAATTCATTGAGATTTCTGAAGACTCTCATCCAGCCCCCTGGATTTGCTCCCTAGTGCTAAGTGAGGTCCCCTCTAGCTTTAGCCCTATGATAAGAGATCTCTTCCAGCTCCACATCTATGGTCCTATGATTGCCTTCCCTTTGCTTTCTCACAATCACCCTGAGAGAGATGTATTATTATTATTATTATTATTATTCTCATTTTATACACAGGGAAACTGTAGTTCAATTACCTGGCTTTGTGACCACGAGTAAGTCAATTTACCACTCTGATGCTCAATTTCATTGTCTTTAAAACCGTCATAATGAGCCTTAGATTTCTGATTTGTTATCCATGCTCTTTCCACTGGGCATCTTTGCTTCTTTATAGAACCCTAAGTAACCTAGGATTACTTGATAGAAACCAAGAGCTTACATGGAGACTCCAGATGCATTTTTCTGATATATGTCTACCTTACCATCATGCATTTTCCCTCATGTCTCAAATCTCCCACTCTCTCTCTGTTCCTCAGTTAATTTAAAATTAGAATTATCTGTGCTGTTGGAACTCTTTAAATCCGGTATTGTTCTGGCCATCATCCTGGGCATGTGTATGTGAGAAATGACATGCCAGCTGGCCATCAGAAGGAATTCTCTGTTTCTCTCATAATTCAAAGCAATCCTTGACAAGAAAGAGTTTAAATACTTCCAGATACCCAGTCACAGGCCTGAGAATGCCCTGCATTGTCAGGAGTCCCCTAAAGTATTTCTGTGTTGAAGTAGGAAGAAGCAATGTTGTATGAAAAGAGCAATGAATAGGAGACCTAGTTCAGATCCTGATGGTTTAACTAAGCCTCTCTGAGACTCTGCTTTTTTTCTTTGTTGAATACCTTGCACAGAGTAGACACTAAATGTTTGTTGAATGAATGAATCTATCAGATGAGAAGAATAGCATTTGAACTGTCTGTCTCTTTCTTTCAAGGATCAGATGACTTAATATATATAAAGTGACTCTAGAAATGTGATTTTTTTGTTATTGTGAACCCTGAATAATCTTTCCATAACTTGCTATTGTCTGTGTATCTCATTTCATTCTACAAAGACTTCTGAGGAATGCTGTGGATAGAGCAACAAGTCAGCCAACTTAATCATAGTTCCCACTTACACACATTAGTGGGAACTATGATTAAGCTTGCAAAATGCTTTTTCCTGATTATCTCATTTTATCCTTACAGCGGCCCTGTGAGGTACATGCTATCCCCAATGTACAGATGAGAAAACCAGGACCCAGAGTGGTTATGACTTGCCCACAATCCTATAGCTAATAAACGCTTAAGAATTACAAACTGAAATTTCCTTGACTAAACACTCAGTGCGATACCCATTATTCTATACTCCCTTTTTTTTAAAAGAGAAACGTTATGGCTTGATGAAAAGGACATTGAAATAGGAGCCATTTCTGGTCCTGGTTGTGTTGACCCTTTATCTTTTGGAGAATAATGTGGCTTTTAGTTACATAAATAGATTGATAGATAATGTGTAAAGATACGTATCTTTTTTTTCTTTTTTATATATGCAAAGGGGAAGAAAAAGATTTCTTGGGGAGTAAGTTTTTTTGTTTTTGCTTTTGGTGTGATTTTTAAGGGGAAAAATAAAATGATCAGTTCTAGACTGTGAGCTAGCTACATATGGTCCTCAGGGGACTGTCCCCAGCACCTAATAATTCCAGGAAAATAGTTCAGGCTAGAACATAGGATTTAGCTAGCTAAGAAGTCAGCTAAGATCTGTATTTCACAGCTTTGCCAAGGGCCAGTTCTACTTTCAGCTCACATTTTAGAAACCCTTCTACCATGAATCAGGTGTCCTGGTCCAGGAGATCTTGAGGGAGAGAAAATAGAGAGGAAAATTGTAGCTGTCCTCCCCATCATTTAAATATTACCCCAATTTCATCTCACTTCCTCCTAACAAACCCACATGTAGAGGTTGAGACTATTCAACTTAGTACAAATCAAAAATTGACCTCTTCCAACCAGACCTGAAATCAATTTAGGGAATTTGTGGATAGAAAGAATGCTAGAGCTTTAAGGAATGCCAGAGCTAGAGGGGTCCTCAGAACATAAGTTTGCAAGATGAAAGGAGCTTTGGAATACAGAATATTATAATAGGAAAGAATCTTCAAACCTAGACTAGGAGAGCCATGAAGAAACAGAGGTCCACAGAGCCTTCCCCCACAGGGGAAGTGCCTTGCCCAGAGTCACACAGCTAATAAGTGTCTGAGGCTGGATTTGAATTCAGTGTGTCCCCTCATCCATTGTATCCCCTGGTTCCCTCTGATTTTAATATATTCCCATTTGGTGATAATCAAACTGAGGCCCAAAGACATTAAGACAATAAGGCAATTTGTTCAAGCAAGTTACTAGCAGAGCCAAACATAGAATTCCCAGTTCTTTGCTACAGACCCCATGAAGCTTGTCCCTGGCTCTCCTCATGCTCACAGCACTCTTTTATCTTCATTCCTCTCTTTCCTGCCTTCTGGGTATCCTTCCCCCTCCCATCCCCTCAACCCTAGGCTTTCCAATTCCCTTTTATATATTATCTCCCTTAATTAGAATGTAAGCCCCTTGAGGACAAGAACTGTCTTTATATTCTCTGGACATAACACAATGGCATGGCACATAACAATGTTTTATCCATCCATCCATTCATCTAATTACTTATCTATCTTTCTGTCCCTCCATTCATCTATCTATCTTTCTTTCTGTCCCTCCATCCATTCATCTATCTATCCATCCATTTATCTATTTTTTCTCTCTTTCTATCCCTCCATCCATCCATCCATTCATCTATCTACTTATCTATCCACCCATCCATTTATCTATTTATTTGTAATCTTTCTCTTTCTGTCCCTCCCTCCCTCCATTCATTTATCTACATTTCTCTCTTTCTGTCCCTCTCTCCATCCATTAATGCATCCATTCATCCATACATCTATTTATTTATTTATCTTTCTTTCTGTCCCTCCATTCATCTATCTACTTATCTATATTTCTTTCTTTCTATCCCTACATCCATCCATCTATTCATCTATTTCTTTCTCTGTTTCTCCATTCATCCATCCATCCATCCATCTATCATTTATCATTCTCTCTTTTTGTCCTTCCATTCATCCATCTATCTATCTCTTCATCATCTTTCTCTTTCTGTCTCTCTATCCACCCATTCATCTATATTTCTGTCCTTCCCTCCATCCATCTATCTATCTATCTATCCATCCATCCAACCATCTACCTGTCTGTCTGTCTCTGCCATGAATGTTGCATCCCTCGGATATAAGACTACATTGTCTCCTAGTGATCAGGGAATTGGGAACCCCGGTTTCTAGCTCTGGCTGTGACCTTGAGCAAGCTCCTTCACCTCTCTGAGACTCAGTTTCCTCTTCTGTTAAAATGAGTGAATTAGAGCTGCTGATCACTTAAATCTTTTTTTTTCTTTGCTGACATTCAGCCACTTAATAAAATCATTTCCCAAGGGCTTTGCAAAGGGGTCCCTAGAGCCTTTAATGACTGAGCCTGTATCATGGGCCAGCCATTGTGCCTCTTGGCTTGGAGGGGGCCTGGGTGTGGTTAGTTCATGGCCAGGTCATCTCTAGAGAGGAAGTGTCCCATGTTTACAGGAAATGCAGGACAAGAGCCTGGGAGCCTGGGGGATGTAGGCCTTCGTGGACGTGTTGTAGCTTTGGTGGAGCTGAGGGCGGGTACCCTTCCACAGGTTCCCAAGGACACTACCTTTTTGTTGTTGCTGGAGGAAAAAAGGTCCATATCACCACTGGCCTTTTCCCTTCCCCTGCTTCCAACTCCAGAGCTCTCCCCACCCTGTCTGGCTCAGAAGACCTTTTGATTCCCAAGCAAGGGATCTGCTAGGGCTGCCAACCCATTGCCAGCATTGAGATCAGTCCACAGAACCACCAAACACTTTGCATTTGCAAGGCTCTGTCTTCTGCATGGAGAAAAAGATCCAAGTGAAGTTGGAAGGATGCTGGACTGGAGTTAGGATGCTTGGGTTCTAGGGCCTAACTCGAACCACTTCCGTGTCCTTTTCCTCTCTGGGCCTCTGCAGAATGAAAGGACTGCTCTCTACGATCACTTCACTTTAAGAATCACATGTTTTTAGGGCTCTCACACTTCTACCAGGGAATGTTCTAATATCCCTTCCAGTTCAGAAATATATTTTAAGGTCCCTTTAAATGTGCATGCCTATGAGCACTGCACACATGCAACAGAATCTCCATTTTTCTAAGCTCAAGGACTTGGAGTCCAGAATGTCTCTGAAAACACTTCCTCTTGGATTTAGGAGAAGGGGACCCATAGCCATGTCATAGGCAGAAGGTACTTTCTGGAGTTCAACAAATGATACGATCAAACTTCCCAAGTCTGCGTGTGTGCCTTAAATGTGTATGTGTTTGTGTTTGCTTGTGTTATATGTGTGCTTGTGAGTCATTTGTGTGGGGGGAAAAGGAACAGACTTGGATTCAGGGGCGTTGGTTCCAATTCTGTAACATTAGTGAAATCTCAGCTTCTCTGGATCTCCATGAAATTAGGCAATTAGGCTCTGAGGGCCTAGATCAATGATCCTATCTGTGAAAATACTGTATGAAAGGAAGCATGGGATAGTGGAGAGATGCTGGGATGGGAGTCCAGACACCTTGGTTCCAGTCCCACAAACTGTCACAAATTCGTATCAAAGCTCTGAGCAAGTAACACCCTTTTGCTCTGTGGTCTCACTTAAATGTTGGATCTCTAAATCTCTTTCCAATCCTAACATTCTGTAAATCAAATCCACAAACCACATCTGTTTTCACGCAGGCCCTTGATGGATTATTGCTATTGTCTGAGAGTTGGTGTAGACTTGTGTGATTCATGTCTTAATCTCTTTGTGTGTCCAGGTCTATCTCTATGTCTATGTATTTGTATATATTTTTGTGTGTAGTTATGTCCACAAGCCAAAGCCACAGCTAAGTCAACACTCATTAATGGCTTATTGTGTGGAAAGCATTTTACTAGAGGCAGGGGATACAAAAAAAATAAAAAGACATCTTGCCCTCAAGTCACTTACATTCTACTTGGGAGACTTAAAGGGCACATCAATGAGTATTACATAAAAGCACTGAGGAGGCAATCCCTAGTGAGGTTTTTCAACAAGCAGATCAATGAAGACCTTCCAGAAAAAGTGGTACTGTGCTCATCTTTGAAGGAAGAAAAAGATTAGAAAAAAAGCAGAGATGAGTAAAGAGAGTATTCTACTAAAACAGATGATAGATGGATAAGTAGATAAAGAGATAGTAGATGAATGAATGGATAGACAAACAGATAATTGGTGGATGAGTAGATAGACAGATAATATCTGGATGAGTAGGTAGGCAGATAATAAGTGGATGAGTAGATAGACAAAGAGATGATAAGTGGATGAGTAAATGTGCAGACAGACATAATAGATATGTGGATGAGCAGCTAGATAAAGATATAGATATCTGTTAAGCATATGCAATTTTTAAAAATTTTTTGCTGAGGAAATTGGGGTTAAGTGACTTGCCCAGGGTCACACATCCAGGAAGTGTTAAGTGTCTGAGAGCAGATTTGAACTCAGGTCCTCCTGACTTAAAGGCTGGTACTCTATCCACTGCATCATCTAGCTGCCCCTGCAAATTGTTTAAATTCTGTCTGCCTCAGTTTCCCTATTGTAAATGGCAATAATAGCACCTTCCTCTTAGGGTTGTTGTGAGGATCCAAGAAGCTATTTGTAAAGTGCCTAGCACATGGGAGGCACTTAATAAATATTTATTTTCTCAGAGAGAAAGAATTAGGTTGTAAGATTATAGAAAACTAATCTTAACTTGGAGTTTTTTTTAATCATTTTCCTGACTTTGCAGTTGTAAAATTATTTAATTTTTCATGACTGTAAAATCATAGGTATGTATGTCACTTGTCAAGGCAGCAAAGAAGGCATTACCATTGGTTTTTCGTTGTGGTTTTAAAAGGTCTTTTTATAGACTCAGAGATTTCCCAGTATAGATTGTCCAGTTCAATCACCCCATTTCACAGATGAAAAAACTGATAGCATGACTCACTCAGCGTCACACTGATAGTAACTTACAAGTCCCCTGACTCTAAATCCACAACGCTGTCTATAAAATGACCAAGTGACCACTCTTCTCCTCATTACATATGATTAATGCTATCCCAAAAGAGAAAATAACTGAGAAAAGCATGCTTTTATTTCCTGACCCCTTTGTCTGAAGGACCTTGGCACTTCCCAGGTTTGTCCTGGGGTTCAAGCCTATAACCTTGATAAGAAAAAGGAGGAGCTGTTATCTCTACCTTATAAATGGGGAAACTGAGGGAAGGGGAGGGTTGGTTACTTGTGAAGCTGCCTTCCTCAATCCCAGACCCATACCTATATTCACAGGTTTGCACTGCCTGATATTTAAGAAGGATACTCAGGCTACTTATTTCTCCCCCCATTGTCTGCCTTTAAACTTCTCCATCATGCTCCATGGCTGGGTTCCTTCCCTTTTCTCCCATTTCCAGTTTCCTTTTGTAAGTTGTCTTCTCCCATTGGATTATAAGTTTCTTGAAGGCAGGAACTATCCTCCCTTTTTTTGTATTTGTATCTTCAGAGCTTAGCACTGTGCCTGCCATATAGTAAATGCTTGATAAAGATTTATCGATTGATTGGTAATAATAAATATTTATTGACTGGCTGACTGGTAATAAATTGCATGATAGAAAAATCTCTGACTTGAAGTCAGGTAATATAGATTGAAATCCAAGTATCAGTGTTCAGTTACCAGTGTGAACCCATGCAAGTCTCAATTTCTGAGTCTCTGAGTCTCAATTTCCTGCTCTGTGGAATGGAGATGATAAATACGTATATCCTCACTGTACCTCACAGGGTTATTTATTATTATTATATAATATTTTATTATTACATAATTATTATATAAGACAAGCTTCATTTTTTGGTCTCACATACTAATCTTGAGGACAATTAAAATTTGGCATGAAAATTCACTTGTTGAATTGTAAAGCTCCTTATAAATGATAATTTTCTGTATCTTTAGAATTGGGTTATTCATTAGGTGTTTCCCCAGTGCTGTGGGGCTTATAACTAAATCAACCATTCTCCAAACACTGATTGAGAGCTCCCTTTATGTACCTTCTTAAAAGATATGACAGGGGCCTAAATGAGGTCTCTGTGTTGGTTGGCTTTATTGAATTGCTTTTCCTCTTCTTTCGTTCTTTTTAAATTTTTGTTATAAAGGAAGGCTTTCTGTGTAGGAAAGGGAGTAGAATATATTTTCAGAAATATATGATGTAAAAATAAAAGGTATCCTTTTTTATAACAGAAAAACACAGGGGGATTTGCTGAGTAAATTAATGGTATATAGACTATCTTGCAGAAATGTTTAAATACTTAAGAGAACAATAGTTCGGGCACATACAATTGATATACTTATCTAGTCACCACAGAAGTCTTCTAGGATCATTGCTTATTAATATATATTTATAGTTGAGTCGTAGTTGTTATATATAAATGTCATTTTATTTTTCATTCTAATTGGTTTTATCTGATCATACCGGTAGATACCCAGATGCTGTCCATTATGAGAAATAGATAGCATCTTAATCTCCTTTTACAAAAAGCAATAGGGATCTGGGATATTGGAGCCCTTGCTGGCCAAAGCTTGTTCTGAATTTCTCAACTGCTGTGGACCCTGGATGCAAACAGCCAAGAGGGTTGGATTTGGCACTGGATGGCCTGAATTTGAATCCTATCTCTACTCCTTGTCAGCCTGTGACTTTGGAAAATTCCCTGGGCCATTGTTTTCTACTTGTAAAGTGAGAGGGTTTGATTAAGGGTCTTTAAGGATTCTTCCACAACTTCCCAGAGGAGCCCCACATGGTTGTCATAAAAGCTGGGGAGCAGCAAGCAGGACTGTCAAATGTCATGAGGATCTTGGAAACCATCTGCCTGAAAGCCCTCATTTTAGAGATGAAGAGGCAAAGCAAGGACTTGTCCAGGGCACATGGGGAAGCCACAGAAGCGGAATTAGAAACAAGTTCTAAATACTGGGGTCTTTCCACTGTACCACCCTGCCCTTTGATATTGTGCCTGAAAATACCTCTAATAGAAACATTCTTTTGGTTTAAGATATTGCTTCTAGAAGGCCTGTGAAAAATGTGTGAAGAAAAAGAGGAAAGGGGGAAAAAAGAGGAAGAAAGGAGGGAGGGAAGGAAGGAAGGAAGGAAGGAAGGAAGGAAGGAAGGAAGGAAGGAAGGAAGGAAGGAAGGAAGGAAGGAAGGAAGGAAGGAAGGAAGGAAGGAAGGAAGGAAGGGAAGGAGGAAGGATGGGATTACATCTTTTCTTGTGGGGTCACATCAAAACCTTGTTCTTTAGACCATCTTAAGGCTAAGATTCTAAATGTACCCTAAAAGCACTGAGCAGCAGCTGATAAAAGATTTTTTTAACAAGTCTGAAAACTGACCAGAGAGATGCATAGTACAAGATGGTTATGTTGAATTTTAATAAGAAAAATATCAATATTTAAAATTTTTAAATAATTAACCTTCTGAAATTTATTTTTCTAAGTTTGTAGCATTTATACTTGAAGTTATTAAAATTTAAAATTGCTCCAAGACTTTTAGGGGAATGTGTGTGTGTGTGCATGTGCATGCTGGCTCTGAGTCTGACAGGGTTATATAACATCTCACTAGCTCTGAACTAGGTAACAGAGATCAGACCTAGATTAAAAAAAAATTGTCTATTATGTCAGGTCAGTCCCTTCTCTGCAGCACACATAGAGATTTGCCTGAAGGGGAAGTGATTTGCCTTAAGTTACCCCCACAGTATGTGTGTCACAGCCCAGACTTGAACTCAGGTCTTCTTGACTTTAAGACTGGCCCCCCATCTCCTATGCACACTGCCTCAGCTCTAGAGGAGCAGGTGAGCACAAATAGATTTATTCCATACCTGGATCCATCACTTTGCAAAGAAACAAGTGTAGAGAAGGTGGGACAGAACAATGAAGTTGTAAGGAGGAGAGGAGAACTTAAGACATCTGGGATTTGGAACACTGACAAGAGATGGGATCAGCAGAGGTAGATTGGGAGAGCTGTATTTCCAGCTGTATTTCATCCAGGGTTTAGCACAGTGCCTGGTCCCTAGTAGACATTTTAATAAATGTTAATTGTTTATTTATTAGTTGTGAGGACACTGAGCATATGGAAATTAAAACAGAAGTTGGTGGAATACCCACAATAAGAAGAAAATGTTGAATGGGAATAAAGGGGCATCAGAAACAATTTTACTAGCTTTAAGTCATCTCTGAAAAATACTAATTATATTAACAACAACGATAACAATATCTTATATTTACATGTTGATTTATAGGTTAGAAAACATTTCAAGATGCATTCCATTCAATCCTTAGTAACTCTTTGAGATAAGCAGGTCAGAAATGACAATCCCCATTTTATATATGAGAAAGCTGAGGCTCATAAGTCAAGTGACATCTTGTAAGTGATCAGCTGAAGATTTCAGTGGAGGGAGCAAGTAGCAGAGGAAGACTATCAAGAGTCTCTTGAACAGCATGGAAACCAAATTAGTCAATAATTAAATAAATTCTGGCTACTCACTGGAAGGTCAAACACTGATGCTGAAGCTTAAATACTTTGGCCACATAATGAAAAAAGAGGATTCATTGGAAAAGACCCAGGTGGTGTTGGGAAAGATGGAAGGCAAAAGGAGAAGGGAATGGCAGACGATGAGATGATTAGATAATGTCATGGAAACAATGAACATGATTTTGGACAAACTCTGAGAAATAGTGGAGAATAGAAGGGCTTAGCGTGCTGTGGTTCATGGGGTCACAAAGAGTTGGACATGACTGAAATACTGAACAACAACCACCACCTCTCATTCCCAATTCAGAACTCTTTCCACAGTGCTATCATTGAATCAATTGGCTACTCCAAAGGCGATGTGGAAACAGGCTTATACGTAAATCTTCACTACGGGAGTTCAGCACCAGGACAGGGCTGAAAAGTCATCCTGGATTTCTAGAACACATATTTAATCTCCAACTTAGTGTCCAAACTCTGTTATGATCTTTTATTAAAAGATTGATTTTGCCATCACTAGCCCCACTAATGTGGTCAACGTGGGCTCTTCCTCTGGTAATACAATTCACAACTCTCATTTTTATACTTTAAGTGGTATCTTTGTGAGTTCCAATGGAGCCTCCTCAAAATATGTAACCCAGTGGCCAAGACTGGAGTGATGAGGAAGCCTCTCTTAGTACAGATAAGCAAAGAGACCAATGTCAACTTAGCCAACCTTGCTGTAGCTCGTGCTCCACTGGCATGACCTTCAAGGACACAAAGGGCATTTTCATACCACCCAAGGGACATTTTCACGCCATGATGAGGAAGCTAGGGAGGATTTAAGGAAAATAAAACCAAACTAATGTCAGGGTTGCTGTTTTTCAAAGCCTGAACCAGATGGGCCATGCATGACAGCTCTAGAGAGTCTCTAATTTGCCTGTTTTCTTTATATTTGGATATTACTCAGCTATATGAAATGTTTTAGTAATTTGCATATTATTTTAAGAAAGCAGCTTTGTCTTTGTTTTTTGGACAAACAGATGGTTTTGGAAAAGGGATGGATCTGGAGGTCCTGGGCTCAGGTGAGAACTTGGTCACTTGTGAGTTTCCTTGGTCTAATTCTCTCAGCCTCAGTTTCTCCTCTATAAAATATTTTATAAAATAAAAAATTATAAAAATAAAATATTCAGATGAGCTCAAAATCCTTTCTGGTTTTAAATCCTGTGATCTTATGAAAATAAGCTCTTTCCCACAGAAACCATGTTTTTCTTTGCTTGAGAAAATATCCATTTGTTTGCTTAAAAAAGAGGAGGACAGCAAGAGAGAGCCCTCCAGGAATTCAGTGAAATAGAATTCCTCAAAATTCCTAGTGAATTATTAACTCAAAGCCTGTATATTGTGGGTGTTTTAGGAAGGATAACTAAAGAAGGCTGACTTTTGTTTTTTCTTAGTGAAAAATGGAAACTATATGGAAAAAAAACCCCAAACCAAGTATTCTTTTCTATCATGTTTCTGGGAATCATTACAAACACTATCCCTTGGCTGACCTTGGATAAATGATGAGCTCCTTCCAAGTGTGAAAGAGGCTGAGAATTCCCCAATCTTATGTTGTTCCTCTTCCCACTTTTCCTTGAGACTTAAGAAGGTCTCAGGCACTAAGGCTCCAATTGGATTTATTCTCCAGCCTGACACCCATATCATTCTGACCCCGAGGGGACTGAGAGAGGTATTGTAGACAGTGGAGAACATGGTAGACAAGCTGTAAGAACTAAGGACTCTCCCATCTGAGCCTTGTGTAACCTGGAAAAAAAGTGGTTTTAAATCTTTGGGCCTCTCTTTTCTTATGCAATTAGGCAAAGAAGACTTTTTGTTCTCTATTCCAGAGAGTACTAGTGAGAATATGGGTCATCTGGCCCACAGAATCCTTATTCCAGCTTCCAATTTTACTGATAAATGTCAAGTCCTGAAGCAGGGATACATTTCCCCACTTGGGTTTCTTGGGGTGCTCCTCAAGAGTCTAAAAGTGATCCTCGCCACTTGCTCAAAGCCAAATGATGAGCTTCCCCTCAAAACTGTCAGTTGAGAAGCAATTTAATTAGACACTAAAGGAACATAGAGAGGAAGATAAGTGGCACTATAGTGCCTAGAGCACTAAGCCTGGAGTCAGGAAGACTGAGAAGTCCCAAGTTCAAATCCAGCCTCAGACACTTAATAACAATGTCAGCCTGAGTAAGTCACTTAATCCTGGTTGCCTCAATTTCCTCATTTGTAAAATAAGCTGGAAAAAGAAACAGCAAATAACTCATGTATCTTTAAGAAAACTCCAAAAGGGGTCACAGATACATGTCTGAAAAACAACTAAACAGCAACAATTTTGAGAGAGAAGACATCCTACCTTACTAAGGTACAGGTAGTACAGGCTAGGATAGGGGTTCACAATCTATGGTAGGTATACTTCCGAGGGATATAGAAAGCTTATCAAGGGAGAATATTTGGTCAATAATTGCATTATTCTATTGGAATTAATTTTTTCTTTTCTTTCTTATGTCGATATACATGGGAAAGTATGCAATTTATTTCCTTTCATATTGAATAGAGGATTCAATTCACTAAGGCTTACTGAAAACCTCCTATGTGGTAAACTCTAGAATTAATTTCCTTTTATACCAAATAGGGAATTGTGAGGAAGAGAGCCAAAGAACATAGGGATGGGAAAAAATAGCAATATCTGGTATAGGGATAGAGGGTCAGCTTTGGAGGCTGTCAGGAGGAGCTGGATTCAAAGTCATCAGGTCTTTCAGGGTTATAAAAAACTCTTGAAATACCTTAGTGAAGGGAATTCCCTCAAGATACAGACCAACACAAACAAAAAAAAAACACATGTAGGCAAAACACAACACTACAGTCAGAATTAATTTTCAATTTAATCCAAAAAAATCAAAATGTTGAAGGAAAGAAATATAGGACAGTTGAAGATTTTTTTTAAATCTTATCTTTCCTTTTTTATATAAAGTTTTTTTATCCATCATATTCTTTTCTAAATTTGCCCTTCTTCTCCTATCCAGACATCTTTTTCTTGCAACAAGTTTTTTTTTAATTCATCAAAACCAATATACCCATCATGTCGAATGGCATAGGCATATTCCACACTCATGACCCCCAACATCTTCAGTGAAAGGTGAGAGGTGCATTTTTCATCTCTTAAATCAAACTTCATAATTATACAATGTTCCATTTTATTTTGTTGTTCTCTCTCTCTATATATATATATACATATATATGCATATATGTATTTATGTATGTACATGTAGTTACATACATACACATATATATTCAATGTCTACAAATATGTATATATATGTATATGCATATACATATATATACATATTTGTAGACATTGAATAGGGCAGCCAGGTGGCTCAGTGAATAGAGCATTGGATTTGCAATCAGGAATACTCATCTTCATGAATTCAAATCTAGTCTCAGAGACTTACTAGTTGTGTGCCTCTGTTCCTGATCTATAAAATGAGCTAGAGAAGAAAATGACAAACTATTTCTTTGCCAAGAAAACATCAAATAGGACAGCTAGGTGGTTCATTGGATAGAGCACCAACCCTGAAGCCAGGAGGACCAGAGTTCAAATCTGGTCTCAGATACTTAACATTTCCTAGCTGTGTGACCCTGGGTAAGTAACAACCCCAATTGTCTCAGGAAAAAAAATTAATTAATTTCAAAAAAAAAAGAAAACATCAAATGAAATCATGAAGTTGGAGATGACTGAACAACAATAAATAGCTATTGCATATATTGTTCTCCTGATTCTGCTTTTACTCTGTGTCGGTTCAGATAACTCTTCCCATATTTCTTTGAATTCATCATTTTCATCATTTTTAATGGTGAAATATTTATTCCATTACATTCAAGGACCACCATTTGTTTAGCCATACTTTAATCACTGGGTGACCACTTTATTTGCCATCTCTTCACTACCACACACACACACACAAAATCTACTATGAATATTTTAGTATCTATGGAACATTTCTTTTAGTTTTTGAGCTCCTAGAGGTATCTACCCACCATCTCTGGGACAAAACATGGACCTTTTGGTTAATTTTTTTAAATTTACTTTATTCATTGATTTCCAGAATGGTTAAAAAAACTCACAATTCCACTAACAATGTGTTTATATGCCTGTCTACTCATAGCTCCGTCAGCACCAATATTTCAGTCCTTGGATATTTTTGCCAATTTATTGAGTAAGAAATCTGAGAGTTTTCATTTTGAATTTCTCTTATTATTATTGATTTGGGGCACACTTTCAATTTGGCTGCTAACAGTTTTCAAATCTTTTTTTGAGAGCTGTGTCAGAGGCAGCACGATGTAGTAGAAAGAGACAGAGAGCATTAGCTTCAAAACCATAAAGTATTGAGTTCAAATTCTTCCTCTCACATATATGAGCTTTGTGATCCTGAACTCTTGGTTCTCTAGGAAATTCCCTAAGATCCTAAGTTCCAAGAGAAGGTGTTGACCTACATTGGTAAAAGGAGTTTCTTTATCCAGGAGTTTCCCAATTAGGTGAAATCATAGGTCCCATCCTATCCCCTATCATATCCATTTATCTGTTGGAGAATGGCTTCCAATCTTATATATTTGAGGTAATTCTCTATATATTTTAGATCTTTATTAGATATTGACGCCAATGTGTTTTCCCTTATCCTAACAGATGTGCAGAACCTATTCGGTTTCATGTAGTTTAAAATAACAAGTCAAGGTTTTGGAGTCTGAGTTGAGGGAGGAGAGGGGAGAAAGGGAAAAGATCATAGAGGATTATGGAATTTTAAAACAGAAAGAATCCTTAGACATCACTGAATTTTACCCCCAACTTTACAAAGGAAGAAAATGAAGGTGAGAGATAGACACTTGGTCAAGGTCTCATAGAGAGTAGAATCAGATAAGATCTTGATTTCTTAATTCCCATTCAAGTAAGTCAGTCTAACATATGATGCACAGGCTGCTCCACACACCTCCAAACATGTAGCACCTTTTAATCTGAGTACCTGTCTTAATTGTGTGCCCAGAAGAGAAGTTAGCCCCAAATTAAGCACATTTGGTTGGGGTAAGATGGGAATGGACAGTTGGGACATTGGGAGCAACAAGACCTCCAATAAGGTCTTACTTAGCATTAGTTTCATGGTTAGTTCATGACTGCTTTGTCCAGAATCAGCCCAAGCACTTTGCCTGGAGCTGTTTTGCAAATGAGACTGCAAACTCTCCCTGCCACCTCTGGCTTTCCCAGGATCCACTCTTACTGGATAAGTTCAGGTAGCTCCATCCCTGAAGGCTCATCATCTCCTTCCCTCAGAACGATGGCAGGCTGGCCCTAGGGGAATAGCAAGATAATGGGTCTGCAATCTGGTTTTGCTCATCCATATCATTGCTACAAGCAAGAGAATTAGTTTAGGATTAGAACATCAACCAAGAGCCTGCTAGCTGGGGGCTGTTTATTCTTCCCTCCTATCTTAAAAAAAAATAGGCATCTTTGTCTATGTTAAGGTTTATGGCTCACAGTAAGTTTTCCGAAGGATGGGCTTTAATGACCAAAAGTGTAATATCATTTAGTGGAATTACAAGATGCTGAGCTCCCCTAATGTGAGCTCTTGTCCTTTTCCAATTCCAGGCTGCTGGAAAATATTGAGCCCAGCGGGAAAGATGCTTGAAGGTAACGAGCTTGGGGCCTCACAGCCTCACATTCCCTTAAAGCGTGGGGCAGAATTGATTCTGGGGATTTGACATCAGCCTGGACCCAGTGGGAGAACATTGGGATTTTAGTGTTGAATATAGCCTTACACATCAGTCCATTAATAGCCTCTCCCACTTCCTTTCGGTTTATAAATGGGGAAACTGAGGCACAGAGAGAAATATTTTGCCTGAGGTCACATAAATAGCATCATAGAATCACAGATGTAGAACTGGAAATACATTTAGATGCTCCTCATTTTATAGATAAGGAAATTTTGGCCTAGAAAGGGTGATAATGATTAGCATTTTTATGGAGTTTAAAAGTTTGCAAAATGCTTTACATGTTATTTCATTTGATCCTCACAACAATCAATACTATGAGGTATGTGCTGTTATTATCCACATTTTACAGATGAGGAAACTGAGGCAAATGGAAATTAAGTGATTTGTCCAAGATCACACAAATAATTCTAAGGCAAGATTTGAACTCCAGGCTCACCACTCTGCCCACTTTCTACTGTTCTATCCCATGTGAATAATGTTCTTTTTATTGTTCCCAAAGACAGCAAGCTTCATTGAAGCATACCTAAATGAGCCTGGCTCCTGAGAGGTTCTATAGAAGTTGGTTTTGGGGTCTGCTTATTCTTATCCCCTTCCCTGTTCCCCATTGTTTGGGTCCTGACTCCCTCATTTATGGTCTCCTCCACTATAAACAAACCTGGAAGCTTACTTGTGCTGTATCCCATTCCCAGATCTACCCATCTTTCAAAACCCAACTCAAGTACCAACTCCCCTCAGAAGTTTTCCAGGATTGTAGCATGATGTGGGGAAGGGACAGCTAGATCAGGTCTGGGTGATGTTGGGCAACTCATTTGATATAATAAAAACTCATACTGTATATTTCTTCCCTTTAGCATTTAGTACATGCTTAATAAATCGTGATGATTTCTTGACTGGGTCCTAACTTCTTTTTTTCTAATTTATTCAAAACTTACAAAGAAAGGAAAAAAAAGAAATAGAAAAAGAAAAAGAAAACATTTTCATGTGCACAGCAGAATATGTAACAATAAATGACCATTTCAAGAAAGCGTATATAGCAATAGAACTATCTCTTTGCTTCCTTGTAGATTTTCATTTGTTCTCAGCTGTGTACTTTTTACTTTATTGTTTTTTCCCCCTTTCTTCCTCCTGTTTTCCTCAAGGAGGTTACAGTTAAGTGTAGATATATTTGTGTTTACATATATATATACGTATATATATATATGTGTGTTTACATATATGTGTGTATGTGTATGTATGTATACACACACAATGTTAATTCATCTACTTTACTTCTATTCACTAGCTTGCCTTGCTGTTACTTAATCATCCTTCCTTCCCTGTCCAAGGATCTCTCCTGTATCCCACCTTCTCCCTTTTACTTTATCCTTTTCCCATTAATTTACACACTTTATTCCACCCTTAATCTACCACCTTTCTATATCCTGCCTTATCCTATTCCCTCCCCCTTATTTCTTTATATATTTTGAAGAGTTTTATATCCTTCTAAGTATATGTATGCACATAAATATGTACATATGTGTATACACACGTGTATGCATTTATGTATGTGTGTACCTCCCTCACAAATTGCTGTGAACATCAAATGAGATTACATATATAAAGTGCTTTGTAAACCTTAAAGCACCATATAAATGCTAGTGATTATTATCATGTATACATATACACAATCATTATCCGTGCAGTAGATTTGCCAATTCTTCCTATACACTGCTTGCTTTTAATACCTTTCCAAATTCAGGCCATTCCTTAGTATTTAAATAGATTTGGATTCAGAAGCCCTAAATTTTGAATCCTGGCTCTCCCATTTATTGTCTCTGTGTCTCTGAAGAGGTGACTATCCTTCTTAAGACTCAGTGTCCCCATCGGTAAAGGGAGAGGATTGGAAGAAAAATGACATAGCTCTAAGTCTGTGGTCTGGAAATCTCTCAAATTCCCTTAGGTCTATGAAACTATTCTAAGATACTTTGGTCTTTTCTCTAGTGCTTGTAGAGCTCATATTCTGCATTGCCAAATATGGCCCATGATCTTCATAATAATAGCAGAAATCAATAAAGTCCTGGCAAAGCATTTCACACACATTATCCAGGGAAACAGGTGCTGCAAGGGCTATTTTTCTGATTTTACAGAAAAGGGAACTGAAACTCAGCATTTTAAATAATTTGTCCCTAATCATCCAATTAGGAAATATTAAAGGTGAAATTCAAATCTAAGTTTTTTCTGACTCCTTGCCCACCCTAACTCCATTGTTTTGTGGGGGGGATTGTCAACCTCATACTACAAATTCTGGAACTGAAAGGATGGAGTTTCCTCCTTTTTCTTGTCCCTTTAATAGCTAATCCTAGGCTGGGTACTACATAGGTAGCTGACCATTATCTCTAAGCTTGTGGTGTGTCCATTTGTTTGAGTTGCATAATGAATGCATAATGAATCCCTGGACAAAAGCCACTTCCAGAGAACATATGTACATATTAGCCATGGACTTGAGAAGTAATTTACCCATCTTTGTTCTCTAAGTTTTTAGTGATTAATGGTGAGGTCAGGCCAGGTAGGAGGGTACTATTTGGGGGTACCCCTCAGCTTGAAATCTGTAAGCAGCTACCTATTCAGCCCGGGTATAGGATTGACTGTGACAGTATC
Source organism: Myrmecobius fasciatus (assembly GCA_023553655.1). Taxonomy (NCBI): domain Eukaryota; kingdom Metazoa; phylum Chordata; class Mammalia; order Dasyuromorphia; family Myrmecobiidae; genus Myrmecobius; species Myrmecobius fasciatus. The sequence continues at coordinate 676,286 of JAJPUD010000434.1, forward strand.
TTGAATTAGGCAGTTTTTCTATAAAATAAAGTATCAGACAAATTGTGAGATTATGATTGTCAGAGCTGTGAGTGGAAGTTCAAATTCATTATTTCTCGCTTTATATAGTACATATGTAGAAGTAAGGTTTATGGCTAATACGGATGGGGGAGGAAATTTGAAACTTTGTTTTTTTTTTAAATGGATGTTTAATATAAGTAAATAATAGGTTTTTAAAAAAAGAATTTAAGAAAACAATATACATTAAGGAGAGAGCACTAGTGTTGAAACCAAGAAGACTTGGATTCAAATTACTCTGACTACCCTGGCCAAGTAATTAAGCTTCTTTAGTTAGATGTTGGTCCTAGTTCTAGGGACTATCTTTTAAATCAAAAATGAGTTTGCACATAGTAGAAGGAGTTCTCACAAAAGGAGGGCTTCATATTGGAGAAATCACATATCTTTTGTATATGTCCAACAACAATTAATAATATATGTGTGTGTATTACATATATATATATATAATATTTATGAAGCACAAAGAACTTGACATATATTTTTCCTTTGATCTTGATGACCCTGGGAGATAGTTGCTATTAACTCCATTTTGCAGTTGAGGAAACTAAGGCACAGAGCATTAAGTCATTTGCATAGGGTCACAGAACTAGTAAATATCTGAAACTGGATTCAAACCCCTGACCCTAAATCCAGCCATGCTGCTGTCCCTTAACTGTCTAAATCATTAAAGCAGCCAGTGTAACTTCCGCTGATACTTCTCTTCCTACTGATAAAAATATTTAACTGATGGCTGCTTTTTCTTCTTAGCAGAAGTCTGGCAACAACAACAAAAAATATGCTTCTATTTACCATTTAACCTCAACTTAATCTCAATTTCTTCAACTGTTAAATGACATACTAATGGTAACTACTTCATAGAATTGTAAGGATCAAATGAGATTATATATATATATATATTTATGCAATTAAAAGTCTCCAAAAATGTTCATTATTAATTAATTCATCACAGGGATAATTGTTGATGGATGTTTATATCATTCTGATATGCTAATAGCCCTTTGACCTCTTGTTGGGAACATTGTAGAGGAATTATAGGTCTTGAGAGCCCTTTCAGCTCTGTGATTCTGTGGATGGATGGATGGATGGATGGATGAGTGAGTTCCTAACAAAATTGGAATAATGGCATGGAATCACAATAAAGTCACACTCATCTACAGGAAGGGTTCAATTGTGTGAGGGAGAGCTCCCTTTTCCAGCACTACGTTGGAGTTCTCTGTTATTCATTGCTAGCTTTTCTAAAGTTGCTAAGATAACCCTGTAGCTTTCACAGCTGTCCTGTTGTCTGCCTTTCTCTCCAGTCTTGCTGCCATTGACCATGACTTTGAAAGTTGGTGGGTTACCTATTGTTCTTCTGTGCCCTTCCTTGCCACAAGAATTAAAGGATTCAGAGGAAACACTTGGCATCTCTGTGGCATTGCTATGGCAGGTGGTTCCCCTCCCAGTCTCTGCTCCTGCTTTCCCTGGCTTTTGAATCATCCCATCAGCTGGAAGGCTCATTTGTTTCATGTACCACAGCAGCCCTGATGCCACAGGGCCATTGGAGAAGATTAAAAATGCACGGAACAGATGAAGGGATGCTCAAGGGCCCTAGCAGGTCTCAGTAGGGTCCTTCTTTTAGGGAATCCAGATCAGAGATTAGGAAGTCCCCACTTCAGAGAAGCAGTATAGAATACTAGAACCCTGGATTTGGAGTCAGAAGAGCTGAGTTGGAGTGCCGCCTATTTAACCTAATCAGTGTATATTAAGGCAAGTCTCTTTCCACTCCTAAACTGTAAAATGAAAGGATTATGTAATGCAGAGATAGAAAGGGTCTTATTTTTATGAGTCCTGGAAAGGTCAAGTGAATTACTGTGTAACTCTGAGCAAGTCACTTAACCCTATTTGCCTCAGTTTCCTTATTGGTAAAAATGATAGATGAAGAAAGAAATGGCAAACCACTCTAGTATCTTCCCCCCTAAAAAAAATAGGATCACAAAGAGTAAGACATAACTGAAACAAAAATTGACTGAACAAGAACAAATTTTTATTCTGAATCCAGTGGGGATTTGTCTACTGCAGAACTCTTCCTGAAAAGTGTGGAGACTATTTGTGTCAATGTCCAATCATTCTCCCTACTGTATATATGTTTTGATAAAGACACCCTCTCTAGACTGACCAAGAATCCTAGAAGGGTTCCAGTGCTTTGAGGTGTTGGGACTCAGATCATAAGTCTCTTCTTAATTATTAAAGTCACTCTCTGAAAGTCAGTTGTAAGTTTGACAACTCTAGTCCTAAGGACTACAATGAGAATGATGAAACTGAAATGCTCTATAAGCGTGGGGTGAAGAGGATTGAGCAGCTGCCCAGTATGAATGCATGGAGTCCATAGAATGGCCCAGTAAAGATTTGTTGGTCTTGTTCAGGATGTGGCTATTGGATCATATCCATAAACCCTTCTCAAAATGATGTCCTTTAATTTTTGTATTTGTATGATCATGAGTTAAAATAATCCAACAAAGCTCAAGAAAAGAACACAAGATTTGAATTCCAACTCTACTACTGAAACATGAACTTCTCTGGGATTCAGTTTCTCATCTGGACTTGCTAAGGTTATTTCCAGCTTTTAATATTCTGAAGACATAAAGAGAGAAATGATTTGGTCACGGCTGGTTTTCTAAGCAGATGGAAAAACCCTTAGAAGTTATCTAGTCAAAGCTTGATTTGTCAAAGGGTCTTTCCAATTCTGAAATTCTATGTATTTTGATTTCTGATACATACAAATACCAATAACAAAGGACTTTGTTTTGATGAGGGTTTATGGATGTGACCCAAGAGCCACATCCTGAACAAAACAAACCTATCTTCACTGAGTAGTCTGGTGAAGCTCTTGAACCCCTTCTCAGAATCATGTTTTTTAAAAAATTGAAAGAATTGCCAAATTTCAATTAGAGATTAGTGAAAATAAAGATGTTAGTGAAGAATTATTAAATATTTTGTTGTTATTCAGTTATTTCAATCATTTGACATCATTTGGGGTTTTTTTGGCAGAGATATTGAAGGGTTTTTGCCATTTCCTTCTCCAACTCATTTTACAGATGGGGAAACTGGGGAAATGACTATGGGTCATAAAACTTGGAAATGTCTGAAGCCAAATATGGATTCAACAAGGTGACTCTTCTGGACTTCAGATCTAACATTCTATCTATCGCACCACCTAGCTTTCCCTATTAAATATTAGAAATAAAGAAGTTAATGAAAATAAAGATTTTTCCATCCATTCAAGTGAACCCCAATTTAAGAAATTCTAATCTAGTCCAATTCCCTGATCTTAAGAGAAGAAAATGTCTCTGGGCAGGGAACTTTCTGCCATATCACAATAGATTGCCACATAAGGTATGGCTTAAGAGGTACTAATACCCCAAAATCCCCTCCACCCTCCAGGTCATTTATACCTGAAGCAAAATTTCACAAAATTTTCATTCCAAATTAGGGAAGATTCAATACCAATAGCTTTGGGAGAGGGAAATCAGATTCTTGTTCATACTATTGGTGTAAATGGCTGAACACAACAGAGCCTTTCCAGAGAGTACATTTGAAGTGAATGAAGTGCCTGAGAAGGGAAAGTGAGTAAATAAAAAGGGGCTGGGACAGTACCAGGGGCAAACCACAGTTTTGCAAAGGACTGATATGGACCATGGTGGTACTTTCATTAATGCCCATCTACATTCAGTGCCTCTAAACCCTTCAAAGGGCTGTTGTATCCTAATGCCTGTTGGCCAGGTGAGATTTAGAAAGCCAGGGGAAGCAGGAAGATGGATATGGGAGACCTGAGCCATGTTAGCAGCTTTTTACCACTCTATTCATCACAATTACTACAATAACGTGCTGTGGCACTCTTGCCAAATTTTAATGTGTTTCTACATGAACTTAATGCTGCCATTTATCTTTAGGGGAGTGAATGGAGCTGAATTCCCTGTCTTCTGGGACAAACAGTTACAAATTGCAGCTAGGCTGGTCCAGGAGGAAGAGGGACTCGCTAAGCCAGTTAATGAGGCTGCAGGGCCAGCAGATATGCTGATGAAAGAGAGTTGGAAGTTTTGCTGAGCAAGCAGCTCTGTCCTGACTGTCCCAACATAGGGACTGCTCCTTAGCTAAGGCATCTCTTCTGGGAAAAGATTCTCATATTCTGCATTTAATCATAGGTAACAGGGTGCATGATGAACTGTCATCCTGGAACTACAGATTTAGAGCTGGGTGATACTGAGTCCTCCTTTTACTGATACAGAAACTGGCACCTAGAAAAGAGAGAACATCTCCAGGGTCAAACAGGGGGGTGGAATCCAGTTCCTGATACTGAATCCTGAAAGCATTCTATCTACTCTGCCATGCTACCCAGGAAGATTGAGTGCAGTCTGCGATGAGGCCTCGGTCTATGGTCAGGGTTGGAGGGTTCATTTGTGACCAGGGTTAAGACTAAATCCATCGTCAGAAGAAACTGGAAACTGAGTGGATTCCCATCAGTTGGGGAATGGCTGAACAAATTATGGTATATGAATGTTACAGAATATTATTGTTCTATAAGAAACAGTCAGTAGGAGGATTTCAAAAAGGCCTGGAGGGACTTACAGAAACTGATGCTGAGTTTAGTGAGTAGAACCAAGAGAACATTGTACATGGCAACAACAAGATCATGCAATGATCAATTCTGACGGATATGGTTCTTTTCAGCAGTGAGGTGATTCAGACTAATTCTAATAGACTTGCAATGGAGAGAGCCACCTGCACCCAGAAAAAAGGCTGTGGGGACTGAGGGTGGATCACAACATAGTATTTTCACCTATTTTGTTGTTGTTGTTTCCTGGTTCTTTGTTTTCTTTCTCATTTTTTCCCTTTTTGATCTGATTTTTCTTGTGCAGCATGATAATTGTGGAAATATGTATAGAAGAATTGCAAATATGTATAGAAGAATTACATAACATATATTGGATTACTTGCTTTCTAAGGTGGGAAAGGGGCAGGGAAAGGGAAAGAGAAAAATTGGAACACAAGGTTTTGCAAGGGTGAATATTGAAAATTATCTGTGCATATATTTTAAAAATAAAAAGCTAAAAAAAAGCAATGGCCAGAATTAGGGGACAGTCTGTGATTGGGGTTAGGGGCTAGTTTGTGATAAAGGTAATGGGTGAGTCTGTGATCAGGATTAAGGGTCAGCTTGTGATAAAGATTTGGAGCCCATCTGTAATTAGCATTAGGGGTCATTTTGTGATAAAGGTTAGGGGTCAGTCCATGTTCAGGGTTAAGGCTTTTCCTATGGCCAGGGTTAGGAGTCAGTCTGTGATTAGGGGTAAGAATGTTCTTGGGATTTGCAGGTGAGTATTTTTCTCATCAAGAAATGCCTCAGCCTTTTCCCTCTGAGTTAAAATCCTACCAGTACCTGTTTCCTTGCCAGGTCATTCCATGTGCCCTCCAACAAAGTTTGGCTCACTGTCCCCAGTGGCCATCATATCTGTCTTTGAAGTGGCCAGAGTATTTTCCAAGGGAATACTTGGAGCTTCCTCTGTTGATACCAGGTTGAATTTGGGAGTCCATTTTTCTGGAATGGACAGCTTTAGCTTTGCCCTCAGCAGAGTCAGGAATATTGCTCTCATCCGTTCCATGCCATCACATTCTGTTGGTTCAGAAGCGACGTTGCCCCCAGATGCTCATTCTGTCCTCCTCTGCCCTCTACCCTAACCCACCCACTTGCCTTCGATTGAGTGCACCCAAAGGAACTAGCTTTCCAGCCCAGGAGAGTGATCAAACCAGAGCAAAGCAGGGGCACCTTGGTGAAGTTAAGCTCCCCAGCCAAGGTTGAAGGAGGCACAGTTTGTACCGGACAATCCACATAGTATATAGATGCCTAGGGACATAGACAGCTTCTAAATTTAAGATCCTCCCTTTTAAAAAAAAAACTTTAATAAAATATTAGACCGGAAGCCCTATTAGAGATCACCAGGAGTCTTTAGCGTGGAGTATGTGAACTTGTTCGTTTGAATTTTTTAAAATGTTTTTCATAACTTAAATATAATTAATTTTCCTATAATCATCTGTATTTTATTTTTATGAATTTATAATCTTATTCTGAGACAAGGACCTTGTATTTCACCATACTGCCAAAAGGGATCCACAACACAAACAAGATTAAGAACCCCAAACTAATCCAACTCCTTAATTTTATAGACAAGGACCCTGAGATGTAGAAATTGAAACTGCCTTGCCCAAGGTCCCCCAGGTTATTGACAAAGCTAAGAGCAGACTCCCGTTCTGCTCTCCCCCAAGGCACTGTTACCATTCACAGTTTTTCTTGAAGTCACAGGATATAATTTTCAGCTAGGTGAAGCCTGTGTACCCATTCTTCTGGATGGCATCATTCCTCCCTTTTTGACATCTCACTAGACACTTTAGGAGGCTCCCCCTTGAAAGGCTTTCTCCAAAAGTACTTTGTGTTCCAGACCTTTCTGTCTCACCTTCTCTCCAACAAAAAAATCTCGAGTATCTCATCTCCTTGCCCACCAGAATCATAGGATCATTGTCTTAGAATGAGAAAGGACCTCAGAGGTGTTCTAGTCCAGTTCCTCCATTTTAAAGATGAATAAAGTGAAGGTCCCCCCAAAAAATGGCCAAGTGATTTGGCCATGGTTATACAGATAGTAAGTAGCAGAACTTGGAATTTGTACTCAGATCCTGTGATTCCACTTTCAGCTCTCTGTCCCTTACAATACACTCTGTGGCTAAGATTAGGGGATCATCCTGTGGCTAAAGAAAAGAAAAACTAACTCATTCAGCCATGGTCCTGATTTCATTAATGTTGGATACAACCACTGAGATTTCAAGACTAAAAAAAGTAGTTCTGGGAAAGGAAGAGGAAGAGGATGCTTAGAGGCATCACTGAATAAACAAACAGATCCTCTCACAACTTAAATGAGAAGGACCCTGGAGATCTTGTAGGCAAAAGCCATTTTGCTTTACAGATAAGGAAACTGAGCCCCAAGGGAGGAACATAATGAAATCGGTATTTAAGGAACTTTCTTTTGTATGGAGGGTGACTTGGCAGGAAAGAGACTGGAAGCAGACAGATCAGTTAGGAGATTCTTGTAATGGCCTAGATGAGAGTGCTGAGTCCCTAGAAATGAAAGGGGAAAGGGAGAAGAGAGACATAGAGGGGACATTATGAGAAGTCTTATTAGCTTAGAAATGGTTTGGAAGCCTCTCCCTGCTTTCAGAAGTCAGGGCTAGCCCATGTCCTTACATGAATCAACTGTTATAAATTAATATTATACTTACAGGATCATAGATCTGGAACCAGAAGAAGCCTTAGAAGTCATTCTTGTCTAATCCCTCATTTTGTTGTTATTTAGTCATATCCGACTCTCCATGATCTCATTTGGGTTTTCTTGGCAGAGATACTGGAGTGATTTGTATTTCCTTCTCATTTACAGATTTACACAGGCATAGCTGGGATTTGAACCCATGTCCTCTGAGCCCAGATTTATATCTCTTTCCACCACTTTACAATGATGTGTAATTTCACTAATGTGGGTTCTCAGTCTATTGATGCAGATTTCTCTCAATCCATAACTTGAACAGTTCAGTTGCTAAATTGCTATTTCTAAAAGTAACCCTAGGAAAAAAAACTTTTTTTCTAAAATTTCTTGGAACTTAGACAATTCAATTCAGTTAACATTTATTAATCACCTACTATGTGCTAGGTACTATGTTCAAGTGCTGGTCCTTAGATAGTAGACATATACATAGCTCCCAAGTTTGTACTCAAAGTTCTTTCATCTTGATTGGATTTGTAGGATATTTATAAATTCAAGGTCACCCCATACATATACAAAAAAAGAAAAACCCAGCTAAGCTAAATTGATCCAATGCCTGGGAAATACTATAGGCAACATTCTGTACATATAATCTCCAATCTGTATCCCAAAATTACCTACATATATTACCTACATTTAATGAAAAGAGCATCGGCTCTGGAGTTAAAAGACGTGAATTCAAATCTCACCTCTGAGCTTTTTACCAGTGGGATGTTAAACAAATAATTTAATCCCTGAGATAGGGTCCCCTCATTAACTCTAAAATCTATGATTTTAGGATTCTACAAAGCTGCTCTGCATAGAGACCCAGCTGTTCTTGTTCAAGGACCAACCTGAATTTGAAAAAGTCAGTTACAGAAGGTTGGCCACTAATTGATGAAATTTTTTACCTTAGAAATCCCCCAGCAGGTTGGTGGAAGAGTTGAGATTGATAGCTACGTTTCCTACTGATATCTAGTACTTTTCTGCTTTAGCCCTAGTATCCTTATATACTCATACATGCTGTTTAACATGCTGGTCTTTAGTAAGGTGTAATCATCCCTTGGGAATAAGAGGAGACCCTGCCCATCATAAATAATCCAGATTGAAGGAGAACAGCTCCTGAAGGGATATACATGTCCTTGAACTGATTTATTTCTGAGCTGAATGACTGTGACCCAAATGATAGCTCATCCAATTCTTCTTAGAAACACATGTCCCTAAATTACTTGTTGACTGAAAAAGACATGAAATACATGCAGTTTATCCTTATTTAAAACTATTCTTCAGGAAGCTTCTTTTCTACCTGCTTTCCCATTATTCCAATCCCCTTCCAGGTATCTGTTTATCCTGTC
>JAJPUD010000434.1:685026-708965 GCA_023553655.1 Myrmecobius fasciatus
GCCCTAGGAGAAGAAGGGGAATCACAAAGTTACTTTAGATTTAGAAGAGCACATTTCTTATAGCAACCTAAAGCTCACAGAGTCTTTTCTTCACAATGAAAAAAGTAGAAAGTATGAAGGGTATTTTTGGAGGATTTTTAAAAAATTTACACTAAGGTCCTAGGACTGGTTTGAGGAAAAACCCTCACTGAGACAGGATTTTTACCCTTCCCTAGAAGGGAGAGTGGCTTGAGTAGCCAGGCCATTGGCCAAGTAGCCAGTGTCCAGCCCTGAGTTCCACTTGACCTGATCTGTCAGTGTCTGTCCCAAGCCAGGGATTTCATCAGCCCAAGCAGATCCCCGTGAGGAAATCAACAGATTCAGATAGGCAAGTATTCTGCAATTCATAATCTTAGAAAAAGACCTAGGACATGAATCTTGGAATCATAGATTTAGAGCCAAAAGGGACCTTAGAAGTCATCTGGTCCAATGCCTTCTTGTTTCAGTTGAGAAAACTGAAGTCTAGCAAGATGAGGTGCTACAACCAGCATCTTTCTGAGGAGTGACTTGAACCCAGCTCTCCCTGCCTCTGAATTCAACTCTCTATACAAAATTCTATTCTGCCTCTAAAATATTAGCATCAGATTCCTTAAACTGAAGAAGAAACGTGGGTTCAAAGAATGAAATAATTTTCCTACATTCTCAAAACAGTATCAGGATCGAGACTTCAACATAAGCCTTCTGATTTAAGACAACACTTTTTCTACTAGACCATAGTAGATGTGAAGATCAAGGCTATATCCTAGTTGACCCAGTCTAGTAATAGTTGACATTTGCAAAATGTTTTAAATACGTTGAAGTTTACAAAGTGCTTTATATAATAAAACCCTGGACTCATGATTTTTGGCAGCAAGGTAGTACAGGGGATAGAGCCAGGCCTGAGTCAGGAAGACCTGAATTCAAATACAGCCTTAGATAGTTATTGGCTGTGTGACCCCGGGCAAGCCATTTTACCCTGTTTGCCTGTTGTTCCTCATCTATAAAATGAGCTGGAGAAGAAAATGGCAACCACTATAGTGGAAAACCCCAAATGAGGTCACAACTGAACAGCTTTCTCTATCTACTGAACCTCCTAGTTGCACCCTGGCACATATTTATATGCTTAACAGATGTTTGTTGAGTGACTATTTGGCTGTCTCGTGGAATTGATGAGTGGGTGGGGGGGAGATAGTTTGTGATCAGTCTGAAATACTACACTGAGCAGTGAAAGAATTTAAATTTTCTAATATGGGTCTAGAGGGGGAAATACTCATTTTTAGACATGTTGAGTTTGAGATACCAATAGAACATCCAGGTAAAAGATTTAACAGGTGTTGGAGATGTTGATTGTTGATTTGGGAGTCATCTACCAAGAGATAATGGTTAAACCCAAAGGAGCTTAGAGCTCCAAGAGAGATAACATATGATTGTGAGCTAGAAAGTGCCTTAAAGATCTTTTAGTCCAAGACTCTTGGTTTATATCCAGTAAACTCAAGTTTAGAAAAGTTAAGTTTGCAACTGCTAAGCTCACACAGGGATCAAGCAGCAGAACTGAAATTGGAACCCCGATTTTCTGCCTTGAAATCCCTTGCTCTGACCACTTCTCCACTCTACTTCTCTCTAAAGGAAATAGTCAAAACCTTGGCATGAGTTTGTAGCAAACTATGTGTACTGGTGACAAGTATCTCTGCACCCACCTTCTCTCAAAGCTTTCCTGGCCCTACAGCTGTCCAAAGCCAGCCCATTTCATTTTCCTACAGTTGAAAAGGATTTGGTGAACACCCTGCTTTCCTCCCCTCCCTTCTCATTGCCTCCTCCAGCTTCCGAGAGCCTGGGCTGCTAGAATTGTTCAAAAGCAATAGTCCCGGTCCAGTTTAACAAGCAGCAGGTCCAAGACTGTCCCAATATGACTTCAGACAGCCAGTGATTCTGATCCCTCTCTGCCCATTTCCCTTTGGTTGCAGTGCCTACACAGAACCATACAAGGTCTGCCCAATCTCAGCGGTGCCCACAGAGGATGTCACATCTGATGAGGAGCAGAAATCCTCAGAAGAGGAAGAGAGCAACCAGCGGGAGCCAGGTCTCACCCACAAGGTAAGAAGATCCTCTGAGTTAGGGAAGGGTCTGTTCATCCTGGTTCTAAAGTAAGGGGGAGGGGCTGGTTCCCAGGAGAGGTCAGAGGATTTATACCCAAAGGATAACTGGGAGATTATCCATCCCACCCCCCTCCCTCTGCTGAGAAGTAAAGACTTTTAGAATGGTATAGTGCCAAAGTCCCACAGCTAGCAAAAGCTAAGTGGGGTTTCAGGCTCAGGGCTGAACTCGAAAGCCACGTCTCACTAAGGAAATGAGATTCAAATTTAGCTAAGAAGTGGTGAACCTAGGCTGAAAAATGGATCTCCTAATTCCAAATTCAGTGTTCTTTCTATTACAATAAGCAAAAGGCATCCATTAAGCACCTAATATATTCAAGGCAACATGTGCCAGAAATACAAAGAGTGAATAAAGCAATTCCTAGTCACAAAGTTTAATGGGAAGATAGAAGCCTCTCTCTCTGTCTCAGTCTTTCTTCTGTCTTTCATGGTCCTGGCTGGGGGCTATGACCTCAGCCCTACTCAGCTGGACTGGCAGGATTCTTAAGAGGCATGGCAAAACCTACTGGGGTTCACATCAGAGCTTCCACAGTCACCTTTTCATTATTTTTCTCCTTTCAAACTTCATATTCTCTCTAGATTTTTCCCAGTTTCCTTCTCTATATCTGGGACCTGCCTAAGGACAAAGCAGTAAGTGTATTAGAAGAAGCCCTCTCTTCCCCTCCTCCCCGTCTGTCTCTGTGACTGTCTCTGTCTGTCTCTCTGTCTCTGTCTCTGTCTGTCTCTCTCCCTCTGTCTCTCTCTGTTTCTCTCTACTCCACCCATGAATTTTTGGTGTTTCTGCATTTGAAATGTCAATAGAGTTGATTGCAATGGAAGTTACCATAGGTAGATAATCAATGTTTGGGCTGGTTGCAACAAAGCTGAAGTGGAGAAGGGAAGGAGAGGGGATTTGGAGGGGATGTGGGAATAAGACAGTCTTCCCCTCAGAGTGACAGCTCTCCTAATTAAGCATTTACATACTCTGTGGTGTATTCTCTTAGTTTAATTACTCTGTAGGACAATCCAGGTAGATAGTATTAGTCTTATTGGTAGAGGAAGCAGCTGAGACCCAGTGACTCACCTATGATCTCATGGCAAGTAAGCTATATAGCTGGGACCAGAGGCAGTACCTCAGCCCTCTCGGTCCAATACACTTACTTCCTAATCAGGTCTCAGACATAGAGAAGAAAAGTGGGAAAAATCTAGAGAGAATATGAAGTTTGAGAGGAGAGAAAATGAAAAGGTGACTGTGGAAGCTCTGGTGTGAACCCCCAGTAGGTTTTCCCATGCCTCTTAAGAATCCTGCTAGCCCAGCTAAGTAGAGCTGGGGTCCTAACCTCCAGCCAGGACCATGGAGAGGGCAGGGCTGACCTCAGCTGTGAGGGCAGATGGAAAGAAGGCACTGGAGATCTGGCCCCAAACTCCTTTTCCCTAACCCAGAGGAGAAACTATGTAGACACCACAGGATTCTTTCTCCCTTCACTAGGAAGGAATTTGGAAGAGAGACAAATGAATTGTTCAGAGAATGATGCATTATGTTTGTCCTTCAGCCCTGGTTTCTATTTCCTATTCTCTTCATTTTTTCTCTCCCTTTTCTTTCTTCTTGTCATTTCTTCCTCCATTCCTCTCATTTTCCCTTCCTTCTCTTCTGCATCCTACCCCTTCCCTTTCTATCATCTTTCTCTGCCTCCTCTCTCTCCCCTTGTCATTCTCTGCTCTCACCTCTCCTCCTGTCCTCTTCCTCCTCCTTTTTTCCTTCCTTTTCCTTTATATAGTCCCCTTTCCTTTCTCCATTTTCCCTCTTTGATCCTCTTCATCATCTTCCCACTTTCCTTTTTCTTTTTCTCTCTTATTACTTATCTCTTCCCTCTTGCTGATTCCTCCTCCCTGTCCTTACCCTTCCCTAACTTTTCTTTTCTCTTTTTTTCCTTTCCCCAATCTTCTCCCTTCTCATTCTCTCCCTTTCCTTTCTTTTCTTCTCCCTTCCCTTCCTCTCCTTAACTCCCTTCTCCACAGTATTGGAGTTAGAAGCATTGCCACTTGAGTGGAGGGTGGGGAAGGCAGGGATTGCCTAAATTAGCTGAATGCATTTGGAAATGAGCTCACCACAGCTTCCTCTGGCTGCCCCCAAGGCACAGAATCTGGGACCAGAAATAAATGGGATGGCTTGCTTGAGGTTTGGCTCACTCCCTTGTTTTTGCCTGAAGGAGGGTTTATTGGAAGGATCCGATCTGGTCTTTACAGAGCTCTGGCAGCTCCAGTTGAGAATAGAGCTTGAGAAGTGGCCTAAAGTTAAACATTCACACCTGGGAGATGGAGAATGCTGAGCTCAAGATTTACCAGGATATGGGTCAACAGGCAGTTGTCAGGGTCTTCTGATTGGCACTTTACAATTTGGCCACTCTTATCTCTTCTCTCCTAGAGAGACAATTGACAAATTAAAGATGTCCTTAAGACTTTAACCTCCTGAAAGGGGTGTCCCCAACTATCTTTTATTGTTGTCCATGCTTAGATTTTCCTAGCTACTGCTGAGATACTTAAGGATGGTTCTGAAGCAGCCTCAGCCACCTAACACTCAATTCATCTGAGCTTGTCTCATTATTCCAGTCCCAAAGGTTAGAAACAGAAAGTTTGCAGCAAAAAGTAATTGATTCCAAAACTTAACCTTTCTTCACCTTCCCCAAACTCTAAGTTCTTGCCTCAATTGGAGATCCCACCAGGAATACTCAGAAAACATCTCAGCCCAGTCCCAAATTTGAGTTGAGTTCAGATTTGCAAAGTCCCAGAGGATTCAGAAGGACTCACATAATTCAGAGATTTGTCAATTACTCCAAATCCCTGCCTACAAGACATCTCCATATGGATTCCATGCATCAAACACCCCAAACCAAAATCATTATCTTTTGCACAAGTCATTCTCCATACATACCATTGTAAAATTGTTTACTTCTCTGCAGAGGGAGGGGGGTGGGATGGATAATCTCCCAGTTATCTCTGGGTCTAAATCCATCCCCACTCTCAACATTCCCCCTCCTTCAAAGCTCAGTTCAGGTCCCTCCTCCTCTGGGAAACTTTCTCTGATCTGATCTCTCCCATCAAATGGTTAACTCTCTCTTGTTTCAGTTTTCCTTGTAGTATACTCAATAGTTCCTGCTGTGGAAATCCCTTAAAAGCAAGGAAAATTAAGTTCCTTGGTTTCTTTTTGTCCCTACCATCCTAGTAGTGATAAGGTCAGGGGGAAAAGGTTTTGTAGAAAATCTAACCCAGTTTAATAAACATTGAAGTATTTATTATGTTCTGGGCATTATGTAGGATGGTAAGGACTATTGATTCTTGTCCTCAAAGAGCTTACAATCTAATAGAAGAGATAATATGTAAAGAAGTAGATACATACAAGGTATATATGAACTATATAAATAAATATAGATATATAGCATCTATTTATATCTATAAATATATACTATATGTTTGTATGATATATATTGTATATTACATAATACATGAGATATACATTTGATATATTATTTATAACATGGTTTATATGTTAGATAATATTATATGTTTCTATAATAACTCTCCATATATGTGTCAGCACATTTATACACTAGATTATAAACTACATAATGACAGTCCTATTGCTTATCTTAATTTTGTCTCTCCCCTAGCAAGGGCTCTGCATACTTCTAGCCTTAAGGCTCTGCACATGTATACATAAATGTTCATGTATATATGAAATGTGTATATATCAAAAGCATGTATATTTACCAAATCTAACTTGTTTGATTGAATCAATCAGAAATGTTTTTAAGCACCTACTGTGTGTTCAACACCATGTCAAGTATTGTTGAAGATAGAAAAGATGTCTCAGACACAGCTCTTGCCTGCAGAAGGCTTCTAGCCTAGTTGGGTAGATAAATGTCAAATAAAGCAATTAATTCAGCTTGACAAAAGGCTATTAGATGCACAATACCATGTTGGGAAATGAAGATAGAAATCTAGGTCCCAGCTATCCTTATTCTCTGAGAATACAATGGAAGTGGGGAAGGACATATATGCAAATAATTAGGAGATGAGGGGGCAGCTAGGTGGCGCAGTGGATAGAGCACCAGCCCTGAAGTCAGGAGGACCTGAGTTCAAATCTGGTCTCAGACACTTCCTAACTGTGTGACCCTGGGCAAGTCACTTAACCCCAATTGCCTCAGCAAAAAGCAAGAAAAAAAAAAGAGAGAGAGGAGGAGAGTGAGATAGGGGCAAATGAGAGCTGGGGAAAGGCTTTAGGAAATATGGGATGGGAGCAGCTAGGTAGTGCAATGGATAGAGCAGTAATCTTGAGTTCAAATTTGACTTCAGACACTAGTGATATGACCTTGGGGAAGTCAGTTAACCCTGATTGAGGAAGGAAGGAAGGAAGGAAGGAAGGAAGGAAGGAAGGAAGGAAGGAAGGAAGGAAGGAAGGAAAGAAAGAAAGAAAATGTGAAATGGACACTTCATTTTTTCCTGGGAAAAATCAGGACAGGCTTTCTGGAGAAGGAATAGATAGAGATGGGGAATAAGAAAGGAGTTCATTCCACTCATGGAAGATGCATTTAAAAAAATTCATGGAAATGGAACAAAGCAGGACTAGAATGAAGAGAATAATGCTATATCATCCAGTTTGGTTGGAATGTAAAGCATATATATGAAGAACAAAGTGTGCAGTAAAGTTAGACAAGAAGTTGGAAACAAATTGTGAAGGGCTCCGAATGCCAGGTTCAGCAGATTATGTTTCTTTCAGTAGAAAGAAGTAGGTAATGGGGAGCCACTGAACCTTCCTGAGTAGAGGAGCAACATCATACTGGGACATTTGTGAAGCTGTTTTAGCAGTGGAAGATGGATTAGAAAGGGGCTGGACAGGCAACAGAGGGACCAGTGAGGAGACTGTTAGAGCAGTCTGGATGAGGAATGAATGGACAAATGAAAACACAGAAGCATCTTTGCTCTGGGTAAGACTAGGGTAGCCATGATGAAAGTGCAAAGGCAGGGTCAGACGCCAGAGTTAATACAGATAGAGAAATGACAAGACTTGACAGGTGACTAAATGGTAAAATGTGTGTTAACCTGAAACCATGGGTAGCCAAGAAATTCAGAAACTGGCCAGGAAACTGAGACTTGCCAAGAACCGAGATCCGGCCAAAGGTCAGAAATCAGGCAAACAAGGCAAAAGACATTAGGCACCAAACAAAAAAAAACAGTAACTGAGTGGACTTTTCACTCAGACAGAAGATCTCTTAGATGGTTCCCAACCGGGCAGGAACCAATTCCAGGACATGGCTGGCCCAAGGCCTACAGAAGGGAATAGGTAAGCCAGATTAGGGAGATGAAGAGAAGGCTATCTTGGTTAAAGTGGGGAGTGTAGCATCTAAGACAGACACTCAATCACTAGCTATAAATACAGCAGGATTTCAGAATAGGGACAAATCATGGTAGGCTGCTTTTCTTAGCCTCAGGTCCTCCTAAAAGTGAATGACTTAATTCTCCTCTCAGAGGCAAGTCAGCTAGGATCCCATGATTCTTCTCAGCTCAGTAGATGTTGCTGGAGATAAACTCTCTTGTTTCAGCTTCATGTATGGAAAATGACTTGTGTGAAAGATAATTATCTCAGTTGAAGTGTTTGATGCATAATAAACCAGTAAGGAAGTGACCGGTTTATTCCTTTTACTCTAAAATACAGGGATCCCAACTGATTTGGTCCATTTGACCTTTCTTTCATTTGTGTCTGAACCCCTTTTACTCTAGAATACAGAGATTCCAATTGATTTGGTCCATTTGACCTTTCTTCCATTTGTGACTGAACCCCAACTTTCTGTATAATTGAGGGTAGTCCCATCTGGCCCTATGGCTACCTTCCTCCAGAAACAAGAATCCCACTGAATCTCCCTTCCCAACAGGCACTTCTTGTGTCTCAATCTTTCCATTTGGGAAGTAGAGACAAGAAAGTTTATCTCCAGCAACATCTACTGAGCGGAGAAGAATCATAGGACCTTAGTTGAGTTACCTCTGAGAGGAGAATTATCACTCACTTTTAGGAGGGCCTGAGGCACAGAAAAGCAGCCCCCCTCCTTTACAGGCAGCAAAGTGAGGCAAGGGACATTATGGTTACACTGAGATAAGGGACCTGAACCCCATCCAGAAACACATACACAGATATTACATGCATAAATACATACACACGTACATGCATGCATGCATGCATACATATGTACACAATATTTAGGTTGAAGGAAATAGAAAACAAGAGACAGAGAAAGATGAAGAGAGAGAGAGAAAGACAGAAGAGAAGAGAGAAAGAGAGAAGGGGGAGAAGGGGAGAAGGAGAAAGGAAGGGAGGGAGAGAGAGAGAAAGATTGAAATCAAAAGAATTAAAAATAGAGCTCCTTGTAAATGGAAGCATTCAGAGTCTGGCTGACACATTGGCCCAGACTGACAATGAGTCTGGCTTTCTAGCCTTCTGGGGGCTTTTCAAGGCTGCAGCTGCAGTCAGAAAAATATCAGCCCTCAGGGGAATATCCTTGAAGGGAGACCCTGGGTGGAGCCATGGTCACTGAGGCCAGAGCTGCTCTAGTAGGGATCATGCACCTCTCCTCCTTTGCTCAGCAGTCACCTCTCTGGGTCTACAATACTTTCCAACTGTGGAGAGGCCAGGTATTTATTTCTTGGTTTCTCCCCTCCCTTACATTTCCCTTTCCTTTTTTTTTAAATATATTGCCTTCCCTTGTTTGATTGTAAGCTCTTTGAGGACAGGTTCTATTTCTCTTTTTCTTCTTTGTATATCCAGAGCTTAGCTCAGTGCCTGGTACATCATAAACACTTAATAAGTGTTTGTTGACTTGAATTGTTGTGGTAGTAGCATATTTAGGAAGGGATAAGTTTTACTTGGGTTAGGAAGGAGTAAGCTTCAGCCTGGGTCACAAGTCAGTCTGTGTCTCCTGTATTTGGAGCAGTTCTGTCCTTCTTCCTCTCCTGGTATTTGTGGATCCCGGGGTCTTTCTAACCATTGGGGTAGACAGGTAGCTGTCAGGTAATCTCTAAACATAGTATATGGAGTACTCATAATAATGTGCTCTTTCATTTGTATCATCCTTAATTATAGTTGGGAAAGAGCTTTACACACACACACACACACACACACACACACACACACACACACACACCCTCTTCTGAGCTCCATAGTGCTAAGAGGTGGCCAAGGGGAAATAGGGATGGTGATTTTTCCCATTTTACAAAGAGAGAAGCTGAAGCTCACAGGCCCATTACAGGTTCCATAGGTGATAAGTGGAAGATTCAAATATAATTCTCTGGGCCTATTTCAATGGAACCATGCTGCCTGTCTCTTGTGAGAAAGCCACTGTGCTAGGATTTGGGGTGAGGAAAGGAAAGTATTAGGGTGTGGGAAGGAAGGAAAAAGAATATATGAATATGGTCTTTGCTCTCAAAGAACTTTACATCTGCTTAAGGAATCTTCAACCTAGGTATATAGTTAGAAGGCATGAAGAGGAGGGAATTAGACCCAAATTACCTCTGCTGACTTTTGGTTAGTCACTCAGCATATCCAGATCTCTGTTGTGTTATCTCTAAAATAAAGGAAGAAGACTAATTAACCCATCTTGAAATCTCTCCCAGTTTGATAACTTTGAGATATGAACACTCTAAGTCAGCAACCATCCTAGCTGGGATTTATATAATATTGTAAGGTTTGCCTAGCACGGTACAAATATCATTCATTCTCACAACAACCCTGGGAGGTGGATTTTATTATGCCCATTTTTACAGTTGAATAAACTGAGGTTAAGTGGCCTGTCCAGGGTCATACAGATAATAAGTATATGAAGCTAAGATTTAAACTCAAGTCTTCCTGACTTGAAAACCAGAATGCTATCCCGTTGCCCCATCCAGCTTCCAGCATAAAGTAAAAACTAAATAAGGGGGACAGACAGGAAATTCTCCAAGAGGTTGGATGAAGGAATAATACCTATTAGCTGGGATGGTTAGGGAAAGCTTTGATAAGGAAATGAGGCTGAAGTTAGATCTTAAAAGAAAGGCAGGATTTGAAAAAGTAGAGAGAAAAAAAAGCTTTGGATTTGGAGTAAGGGACCCCGAATTTGAATCCCAGCTTGAATCCTTGCTGTATGATCTCAGACAAAGAACAACCTCCCTTGCCTCAGTTTTCTCACCCATGAACCAAAAAGGTTGGACTAGCTGATCCTCAGGTCCCCTCCAATTTAAATGGGAGATTCTAGTAGATCTGAGGACGGGGCACTCTAGACAAGACAAATGACATAAGCAAAGGTCCGAGAGGTAAAATGTCCAGAGGATGATAAAAAACAGTCTGACTGAAGCAGACGGTTAGACAATGGCTTGAGATAAGTTGGTGCCAAATTGGAGAGGTCCTTGAATGAGGGCCAAAGGAATTTAGACTCCTTGGCCATTGTTCTTTTCACCATACCATGCTGGAGGCCATGAAGGGCTATGGAAAGAGGGCTAAATTTGGAGTCAGAAGACCTGGATTCAAACCTGCATTTTGTAACTTAACAGCAGTGTGACCTTGGGCAAGACACAACTTCCCTGGGCCTCAGTTTCCTCATCTGTAAGTAAAGGGGCTTAGACTCAATGATGCCTAAGGTTTCTTTTGACTCTTAAGTCTATCATCCTGTGATTTCCGAGTTTAGGAAAATACCCAGCAAGCTAAATCAGGGTGCCAGACCTGTTCAGAAAGCAGGTAAAAAGTCTGGGGGACAGAGCTTCCCACAATCCAGGCAAGGGCTCCCTTGAAACGAGTTCATAATGCTAAAAAATTCTGCCCTAGTCTTATCTCTTTGCTGGGTGGGATTGGTTTTCAGGTCCCATTAATCATGCTGCTCTGCCAGAATCTTTAACCCCCAAACATCCAAAGAGGAGAAAATGAAGGTTAATTTCTAGAGACAAGGGGATACTCTTACCCTTTTAAGAAGCCCTAGATTTCACCAGAAGTCTTAGTTTTGTTTTTTTCCCCTAGTCATAATGAGATCCAAAATAAAACCCACCATAGATTTCAACCTGTGGCAGTCTTGATCTGCTGAAGAGAATAGACCTAGAATTCTAGGCTTAGTCACTATATGCTTCCTTTTGTTGGCCAAGGGAAGGGTAAAATTAGCCTCTGCCTTTTGAGGCCACTGGACATTGATATGGAGTGGAACAGCCCTTTACGATTCCAGAAAAAAAGGACTGTGCTTTATCCACAAAGACAATATAGCACCTGTGAATAAAGTGTCAGATTATAGTGGAAAGAGCACTGGCTTTGGAGGAAAAAGACTTGAATCCAAGCCCTGGTTCCAACACATTAACTGCATGACCCTGGACAAGTCATGTCTCCTTTCTGAATTTCATTTTTTTAATCTATAAAATGAGGGTATTGGGTTAAATGATCTCTAAGAATCATTCCCACATGATTCTTAGACATGGTAGACATCAGGCAGCAAGTAAGAACACAATTGATTTTGAGCTGAAAGACACCTTGCTATTCATCTGCTCTAAACCCTTCTTTTTACAAATGAATATCTGAGACCTCCAGAAATTAAATAATTTAATCTCTAAGTAACCCCAGGCCACACAGATCCCATGATTCCATATTTTATCACTCTCTACTATATTCAATGGGGCATATAAAGACAAAATGGAGAATAATCCTTTTCTTCAAGGAGCTGGTATTCTACTAGTGGGTTAAAACAAATAGACAAGTTTATACACGATCATTTGGCAGAGAAAGTGGACTACTAATTACTAGGAGGGCCAGTAGAGACTTCCTGTACGAGGGGGCATGTGAACTAAGCCTGGAAAGACAGCCAAGTAGGCTAAGAGTCAGAGGTAAGGAGGAAGTGCATTCCAGGCAAGGTGGGGGGAGAGGAAGACTGAGAGAAGGAAGGCTTGGATCTGGAGAGAGACTGATGGGTTTGAGAAACAAGCTTAGCAATTTGTAGACTAGTTTGAATAAAATGTATAACATGTAAAAGGGAGTAATATGCAATGAACTGGGGAAGACTGGATAATGGACTGGGGAAGACTTTCATTGTTTTATCCAAGAGGCAATAGGACGCCATTGAAGATTCTTGAATAGAGGAGATGATCTGGTTAGATATGAGCTTTAGAAGGGTATTTTGGAGAGGAGCTGGAGAGGAGAGAGACTAGAACCTGAGAGTAGTTAGGAGGCTTTAAGAGAAGTCAAGAATTTGAATCAAAAGGGTGACTGTGACTGGGGAGAAGGGAGCAGAAGCAAGAGACATTAAAATAGAATCAAAGCAATAAGAGATGTCATAGCAGAATCAGCAACTGATTGGATGAGGGTGGGGAGGATGGTGAGTTGCAGATTGCATTGAGGTTGTGAAATGATAACTGAGATAATATATGTGAAGTTTTTTGCAAACCCTTAAGGTCCTATACAAATACTATCATCATCATTATTATTAGTGGTGGTGGTAATTATAATGGTATTTCTGGAGAGAAATACATTAAAAGGAAGAGCAGATTTATAAGACATGAAAATGAGTTCTTTTTTTGGACATGTAGAGTTTAAGATACCTATTTTTATGTTCAGGTAAAGAGGTCCAATTGGAAGCTTGGGATAAGGGACTGGAGCTCAAGACTTGATATATTTGCCTCTGTTAACTTGTTAATAGCCTGAAAACTAAATGACTTCCCTCCACCCAGTCACCCCCACTCCATCCCGTGGCCTTGGGGTAAATAACAGTCAAAAACTTACATATTTCCTAGGACTCAAGGATAGGAATAAAGCTGGAATGTCAAAGTAAAACTTGAACTAAGCCCAAGTGTCTTTGGGCATTTCCTTTTCTCTCTGTGAGGCTAAGTTTCCTCCTTTGTAAAATGTTGGTTTTGATCTTATGACTAGGTGATCTCTTGGTTTCCCTCTAGCTCCAGGTCCTATGATATGATGGATAGTTTAGCTGATGCTCAGAAAAGGAAGAGCTGGCTAGGGTATGGGGTGGGGGTGGGGAGTTGTGAGGATCTCTACCTCCTGCTTTCCAGAAGGCACCTTCTGCTGCTATCAGGTGTACTAGAATGAAAAATTAGGTCTCTTTTCTGTGCCTTCCATCACTGAAATACCAAGTAGTTGCAGAGTCTGTACCGTCTAGCCTGTCCTGAATACTGAGAAGGAAAGGATGTGTTCTGGTAGCCTTGCGGACAAAAGAGGTGCACAAGATGTGGGCATCAGGATTCTGACAGCTGACACTCCAGCTACCTTTTGACATGGCCTTGCAGCCTAACATACACAATACCATCCCTGATTCCTTCTCCTACATCCTGGTCATAGGAGCAAAGGCTTAAAACTACAAGAGACCTTAAAAATCAAAGATTCCCCCCCTTTTATCAGACATAGGAACTGAGGCCCAGAAAGGTAGAGTGTCACAATTTGAATCCAGGATTTATGCCTCCAGATTCACTGCCCTTTTCTAATGTACTGATGCTACAACTCTATAATATGTGCCCTCTACTTATTTTCTTCTGATGGTTCATTGCTTGAAATTTCTTTTCCCCTCCTATCCACCCAGTCAAACCCTAAAGAGTCTTGAATCTTGAATATTATGATGTTATTATAATAATAATAGTATATATATGAGTTGAAAGGGAAATCCCCTTGGTTTACATCTGTGGAAACTGAGGCCAATAAAAAGGAAGGGACTTTCTTAGATCACAGAGTGGGCAGTGGACAGAGTTCTCAGCCTAGAATCTAGTATTTGCTTCTTCAAAAAGAGCTGCTATAAATATCTTCATACAACTGGGCCCTTATTCTCTTCCTCTGGCCTCTTTGGAGTATAGTTTGGAGATGGTACTGTTGGATCAGAGGGAATGCAAACTTCAGAAACTTTGAGGGCATAGTTCCAAATTGCTTCCTAGAATGGCAGCCTTTGCTAAAAGACCTGAAGTGAGAAAGAACTATGGGTATGCCAGTATTGTTTAACAACCATTATCTGGGTAAAAAAAAATGTATATTAGTTGCACTTTTAAGTTTAATTTGCATTAATATTTTCTCCATTACTTTCTTAAGTCTAAACAATAAATCAAGTTCTGATTTATTAGGTTTTCTGATTTCTATGGTTTTAAATACTCATTCTGAATGTTTAACAATCAGCTCTCCACCAATAAAAGGTGACTCCAGAATGCCCCTAGAAACATACCCACAGCCCCAGATATTTCATTCCACTTTTGGAATCAGATGGCCTATATTTCTTCCTAATTCAGTTACAATCTTTGTAACTAGGGACCATACACATCCTCTTTGACCCTATTTTTCTCATTTTTAAAATAAGAGGTAAGGATTAAATGCTCCTTTCAGGGGCTGCTAGGTGGCGCTACAGTGGATAAAATGTCAGATCTGAAGATTCATCTTCATGACTTCAAATCTAGCCTTAAACACTTATTAGCTATGTGACCATAGGTAAGTCACTTTATTCTGTTTGCCTCGGTTCTTCATCTATAAAATAAATTGGAGGAGGAAATAGCAAACCACTTCAATATCTTTACCAAAAAAAACCCAAAATGGGGTTAAAAAGAATCAGATATGACTGAATAACAACAAATTTTTTTTTAATTCTAACTGCTCTGTCTCATATCACTGATCCTCTAGAAGAACTCTGAAGCAGGCAGGGTACCATTTAATGAAGCTGACACTTTTAGGATATCAATCTTGAGAAGATGGGTAGGGTGACATGAGAGCTGACTTCAAACACACCAAGGGCTGTCACATGGAAGAATATTTATCCTCGTCCTATTTACCCCAAAGGGCAGACCTGGAAGTAATGTGGGGAAGTTGCAGAGAGATGAAGGAAAAGACAGTAATCAATTAGAACCATACAAAACCATGAGACTATTATCAATAATACTATCTGGGTCTCTCCTCAAAGGAGAAATAATAACTCCTTCAACCTTGCAGGCTTGCTGAAATGCCCAAATGAGAGCATATACATTGTATATGATATATATATATATATATTGTTATAAACCATATTACATTATATATAATATGATAAAATATATAATATATTACAAATTCAATATTATAATTTTGCATGCAAATGTCACATATGATATATATAGAAATACATTGCTGTAATGCCTAAATGAGGTCATTCTTATTATTGGCATGGTGCTTTATGCTCTGATTATCATTTTTAATATCAGCTTTGTTATTGGATCTTCAGATTAGAACCTATGAGGTAGGTGAGTCAGGAATCATTACCCTCATTTGATTAGGAAACTGAGGTTCCACACAGAGGCAGCATCATTTTTGGAAGGACAAAATACATACTAAAAGGAGCAAACAGAATGTTAGAAAGACCTCGATATCATCAACCCCAACTCCACTCCTACTGAAATAGCCACCATTTATGTAGCACATTAAGGTTTGCTGAGTTCTTTATGATTATTATTTCATCTGATCCTCACAACAAACCTAGGAGAAAGGGATTATTAATAATTTTATCCCTATTTTTACAGATGAGGAAACTGAGGCAGATAGTGCTTAAATTACTTGCCCAAGGTCATACAACTAGTAAGGGTCTGAAGCAGAATTTAAGTGCTTGTTTGGTTTGTTTGTTTTTTTTTTTTTTTTTTAACAAGCTCTATCCATTGATGGATGCTCTATCCACTGAGCCACCTACATTGACTTAAGGAGTCAGAAATGTTGAATGTTGGAGGTGGGGTTAGGGGAGAGGAAATGATAGCTGTTTTCAAATATTTGAAGGGCTATTGTTTAGACAAGGGATTTGATTTATTTTTATTTGACCAGAATTAGGAGCAATGGAGGGAAGTCACTTAGACCATATTTCTACTTAATATAGGGGGAAACTCCCTAGTATTCAGACTGCCCATTTCACCTCTTTCTGTACAAGCCTGAATATTGGGGAGGTCTCTAAATGAAGACGAGGTGATCCTTTTCAGGGAATGTCATAGAGGGGTTCTCTGTTTGGATACCGGTGAGACTAAATGACTCATCACTGAGATGCTTTAATTCTGTGACTTACCCAAGATCCCACATCCCTAGTGGATACAAGTCGGCTCTCTTGATTTCTGCCCTGTCCCTTTCTCCCTTTACCATGGCTTTTCAGGGTCCAGGACTCCAACCATCCCTGGGAAAGACCAAAACTCTTCTAGCAGCTGAATCATCTGATAACTAGGTGGGGGAAAGGGGATCAGAGAAGCAATGGCCTTGACCCTGACCTGGACCAGCCACCTCTCCAGGGCCAGCTACAAGGGACCCTGGGAAGGAAATATGGGAATGCCCTAGGCGCCTGAGGACAAAGAGGAGATAATAAGATCCCGACGCACACAAAGCTGGTGGCTGCGGACCTGATTTAAATACCCGGTTTAGCCTTTGTTTGAGAAACCTGATAGCGGGAGACCCCCCTCCGGACCACCCCACGCCCTCCGGGGGGAGGAGGCCCCTGCGTTCCCAGAAGTCTGTCTCTGGACACTGTCGTCAATCCTTGGAGTTCATTTCCTGGTTAAACAAACAGCAATTAAATAACTCCGGGAGGGCAACGCCTAGGGCCGCGCGTCTAGGAGCTAGCCCTAAATGGCTCACGTGACCTCCCACTCGGGCTTTTTGCTGTGGGTTTAGGGAAAGCCACATTAATCATGGATGGAGTTACAAAAGCTAGCTTCTCTGTATACAGGAGCGAGGGAGGGACTGAGGCGTGCCCGGGAGGGAGGACCACCCAGAGCCGGCCTCTCTGGCACTAGCAGGCTTGGCAACAGATGGGCCCCTTCCGCTGGGGACGTGCAAAGTGACCTGTGCCAGGGTGGGAAAAGAAAGCTCAGTGTCATAGCCACGCCTGGGGGGGCGGGCAGGAAAGCCATGTAGCCTCCGAGCCTCCGAGCCTCCTCCCATACTTTGGTGGGCACTAGTCTGATTCCACAGGAGTGTATTCCACTCTGAGAAAACCTGCCACTTGGAGAGGAGCATCTTAGAGTGGCAGGGGCCGAATTATACCTTAGAGAGAGCAGGGAAAGGGACTAAGGGACCCCAAGCGCCAGGCTACTTCCTGACTGGGACCCACTAGACAAGCAGTGAAATACTCTGGTCAGGTTTCCTTATTTGTAAAACAAGCGATTTGGCCCAGCTAATCTCTAAAATAATCCCTTTCCAACTCCAGTGTGTGCTATGGGTCTGATGATCTTCTGCATTAGATCAGGTGGTCCATGCCCTCCCATTTTACAGAGTGGGAAACTGAGGTTCAAAGAGACAGAGGCCACATTTATGAAACACTTACTTTGTGCCAGCCAGTGCTGGGATACAAACTGGAAACAAGTAAGACAGAGAAGAAAATAATTGGCAAGAATTTAGATCCTCTGCCATTTAGACCTGTCATCCTTGCATTATACCATTGCATTTCCATCTGTTTCTCTGTCTTCTATTATATACTTATCTACATGTATGAGATTCAACCTCTCTAATAATAGCTAATGGATATCAATACATGGTAGCCAGTTATAATAAAAGCTAGAGAGATAAATATATAATTACATATAATATATAAATATATGATGCTGTGTATAAATGTCATATATAATAGATTATATTATACATAATATCACATTGTATATATTGTTATATACAATATTACATTGTATGTATTACATCATATATATGATAAAACAATATATTACAAATATAATATAAAATTATATGTAAATGCATTGTATGAAATATATGTAAATACATTATATATGATATGATAGATAATGGATATAATATAGAAATATATAGACACTTGGCTAAGTGACAGTTGCTACCCTTCAGGAACTTAAGATTCTAATTGGGGAGAAGGGAGCCAGGGAAGACTGCTTTGATAGGATAATATAGGGAATAGATATAATATAGAAATATATAGACACTTGGCTAAGTAGCAGTTCCTGCCTTCAAGGAGCTAAGATTCTAATAGGGGAGACAGGAGCCAGGGAAGACTGCTTTGACAGGATTGTTATGATGACTGCTTTATGAATCAGAGTAAGAAACCTAGGGCAGAAGGGTGAATGATACACGCACAGTCACCTGCCATAAAAATACCTGGGATATGGCATGGTAGATCTTGGAACAGGTTAGATAGGGTGACTATTCATCACTAGGATCCCAGGATAGATTCTGAAAGTGCTAGAAGAAGAGGTGGAGGAGCTGAAAGGGAATGGTCTGTAGTGTCTAGAAGTATCCAGGGACAGTCTTGCCAAGGAAAGCATAAAAATGGGGTTTTTGTCCTCAAATTGCAGAACTAGAGGCAGTGGGTGAAATTTGCAGAAGTAGATTTAGACTTTATGGAAGGAAAAATCTCCTAACAATTAAAAAATGGATAGGGGCATCATAAAAATTAGAACTTCATTGGACCTCTTCAAACAAAAATCAGATGGCCACTACTAGGAACAGTTGTATTAACTGGCTACTAAGGTCCTTTCTGCCTCTTAGAGGCTCTGACACTGTCATCTCTGATTTTGTTCTTAGGAGAACACATTATGAGGTTCCTTCAAGCATCTGGCCCCCATCCCTGACCCTAGTACATTTAATATAGGATTCAATTTACAAATATTTTATTTGTGTAGCAATTCAGGGGAAGCCTATTTGTAGCACAAAGCAAGATCCAACCATAAAGTATATACAGTTTAAAGTTCTAAAAAGACTTCCAGTCAGTAGTTAGACAATAAGCATATGACTGTTGAATCATTAAATTTCAGTAGGAATGGAGGCAGGAAAGTGCTATCCTCAGAATCCAGAAGAGAAAGTTCCTTTCCTTTTAGTGGGTTTTTCAGGATGCTAAGGTTGCAGAAGAGAGCTTAGAGATCCTTATATCCAATACCCTCAAGAAACCGAGGTCCAGAGAAAATACAGTGAAGCTGCTGATGTTGATGAGATTGCTACTTCCAGCTCCCTTGTTGGAAACAGGATTCAGGACTTGGGAGATGTCATGGAAACCAGAGACCTGGTTTGGGATACCTAGAGGGCACAATGGATAGTGCAAACAGATGGTAAGTCACTAGGGCAGGATTACACAGCAAATGTCTGAGACGGGACATTTACTATGTAATCCCTGCATTAACCACTTACCATCTGTTTGCCTCAATTTCCTCATTTGTAAAATGGGGGTAAGTAATAGCTCCTACTTCTCAGAGTTGTTGTGAGTATCAAATGAGATATTTATTGTGAAGTACTTAGCATAGTGCCTGGCACATTGTATATTGCCATATGTAAATGTCAACTATTATTATTAATATTATTTTATCAATTTATATTGCTGGAATAAAGAAGAGACCTGAATTTGGAGTCAGGGGCTCTGGGTTCTGGTCCCACTAAATATGGGGCTTTAGGCAAATTTCTTAACCCTTCTTGACTTGACTTTCACCATGTATAAAATGAAGGGATGGACTATAGATAAAGATTCATGACTCCATGGACCACAGCTGTTTTCTCTACTAGCTGAGGAAGTGTCTGAGGCTGGATTTGAACTCAGATCTCCCTGATTCTAAACTCAGTGCTCTATTCATTAAGCCACCAACAGTCTGGACCTTCCGTTTGTACTGAAGTTTTTTCACTGGTCAGCTCCTTTATGAGAATGGGAACTCTTCAAAGGCAAAGACCAGGCAGTGTTGGATAAATGTTTGTTGATGAACTCTAAGGTTCCCCCTACCACTACGTCTCTGCTTCTGCTATAATTTACTTTGGACAGACCAATTGTCCTGTATTGTGTCCAGTCAGGACACCATTTTTTAATAATGGTCATTGAGAAGCTTGAATGCAACCCAAGGATGTGAGACAGTGGGAGATTTTGGTCAAGTAAAGACTGATGGAATGAACTGGAGAAGATTAGTCAAGAGAAAGCCTGATCACTGGGATTGGTGGTCTGAAGATACATGAAATCTCTCCACAGAGATGAAAGACCATAGAGAAATCTATACTGATTTATTCCACTTGGTCCCAGAGAATAAAAGTAGGAGCAATCAGGAGGTAGGATGGGGAAGGGGGAAGAACCAGCTTTTAGTTCAGTGAAGGGAAATTCCTAACTATTAGAGCAATCCTAGTGTAGAAGGGGTTGCCCAGGAAAGTAGTGGATTTCTCTTCACTGGAGGATTTCAAGTGAAGATTAGTGACCATTTGTCAAAGACATTGTTGAAAAAATCCTCAATCAGATACCATTGGCAGTTGATGGACATTGAGATCTCCAGATCTGAGATTCTGTGAATTCCCAATGATAACTTTCCTCAAGGGATATTGACCAAAGTTTGTTCTTTCCAACACAGAAGAATATGCTGATCTCAATTATGATTTCTATTCATTTTAGAAAAAGTACTCTGAATTTGGGTTGATAATCCTTTGGGAGAATTCCTCCATGTCAGTCTGCCTTGGTATCCTGTAGATATGTAAACTCAGTACATCCCACCTGCCATCACTCATTAACATCAACTATTTCTGCTTGTCCTGTTTTTCCCTCCACAGAAGGAAGGACAATCCCGAGCTTATGTCATCGCTCAGGAGCTGCTATCTTCAGAAAAAGTGTGAGTGTCCCAGTGGCCAACTGGCCTTGAATTTGTAAATAAAACATCACCTCAGCCTCAGCCCAGCCCTGGCTGACTGGATGGGAATTAATGTGACTCTCTCTCCTTCCACAGATACGGGCAGGTGCTGCAACACTTAATGCTGGTGAGTAAATCACTTTGATTGCCCAAACCTAATTGCTCTTTTACTAGACTGTGTTATAAGAAGTAGAGAAGAGGTAAGGAGGCAGAGGTGAATTCTATTAATACAGGGGTGATGGTGGCCAAAACTTCACTGAGGCATTTCAGGAAATCCTGTCTCCTGGTAAACTTAGGTTATGTTAGGGAGAAAAGTAACTTGGAACTCTTTATAGCAGGAAAAAGTTGTCTTAGTTTTGAGCCTTGTCAGCAGGATTCTTGTGAGAACCAAATGAGATTATATTTGTGAAGCACTTTGCAAACCTATGTTATAAGAATTTTATTATATTATTATAATTGTCATTATTCACAACTGAAGAGAGAAAATAGTTGAATACCAGTGGACCCATTCTCCATATGAGCTAGGTCATATACAATGGCCTTGGTGCTAGCCATACCCCATTTTTGAAATAAATGCCCCTCTACCTCATAGAATCCTTTACTTTCTTTAAGATTGAAATCAAACACCACTTCATCTGCAAATCCTTTCTTGATTCTCCCAAGAGAACTACTTTTATTTATTTTGTTTTTATTCTGTATGTAATAATATATACAGCATAAGTTTTATATATGTTTTAGGTATCTATATCTATAGATAGATATCTAAATGTCCATATGTATCTACAGAGATATATACTGCACACCTACACAAAGAGACAGAAACAGAGATAGAGACAGACAGAGATGGTGAAAGATAGAGACAGACAGTCTTGTCTTCCTTGATCAAGTCTAAGTTCGTTGAAAGCAGGGGCTGTTTCTTGTTTGTCTCTGTATCTCTAGTGCCCGTCACAATGTCTGGCATGACATGGGCACTTAACAAAATGCTTATCAATTAAGTGATTGATAGATTTATCACACTAGATTAACCATGGAATCACAGGATTGAGAATTAGGAGGAATCTTCTTGAGAGTTATCTGGTTCCTCCTGAATATTTTACTGCTGAGAAAACTAAAATTCATAGAGCAGCAGTTTTTAACCTCTGCTCTATGGTCCATGAACATGACTTTTCTTATATGTTTTGAGAACAATTTCAATATATTTGGTGTCTTTCAAATTCCGTGTATTTTGCTTTATGCACTTAAAAAGCTTATTCTGGGGAGTCTGTAGGCTTCAGCAGATTGCCAAGAAGGTCCAGGATGCAGAAGAGGTTAAGGTTTTCTACTATTTCTCAGTTACACAGATAACAAATCACAGAGCCAGGACTAAAACCAAAATCTTTTGACTCTCAATTCAGTTCCTGTCACATAGTTGGGAGTATGACTTTTGGGAAAAAATGCCAGTGGCCAAACATGATTTTGGGAGAAAATCCACTCCCCAGCATGTCCTAATAAATTTACAAGAACCTCACAGGAAACTCAGTTATAATGTTGACTGCAGAAACAAAGTAGAACTGGCCCAGGGTGCCAGAGTAAAGCCTGAACACATCTGTTAACTTGATAGTGAAGGAGGTGCCAAGGGCTGGAGCAGGAGCTCTCAGAAGAGGGTCTGCCAGGGGTCACAGTCATAAGATAACAAGTTCATATTTCTGTTTTTGGCTTGAGTTAATAATTCACTAAGAATCAAGTAGTACTTAGCAAACATCTAATCCCCCTGCTTTTAACAAAAAAGTTAAGATGTTGAAATTTGTACCAGAGAATTCAAATAATAGAAAATAATAATTACAACAATTAGAATTTGTAAAGCACTTTAAGGTTTGCACAATGCTTTATATATAGATTAATAACCCTGAGAG
This sequence comes from Myrmecobius fasciatus, assembly GCA_023553655.1. NCBI lineage: Eukaryota > Metazoa > Chordata > Mammalia > Dasyuromorphia > Myrmecobiidae > Myrmecobius > Myrmecobius fasciatus. The sequence goes on from JAJPUD010000434.1 coordinate 707,657, forward strand.
GTTATTATACATGTTTTACAGATGAGGAAACTGAGGCTGAGAAGTTAAGTGATTTGCTTGAGTGAAGTGAAGGCCAGGACCCAAAACCAGGTCTTCTGGCCCCAAATGTCCTTCCATGACACCCTACCTTAGTACAGGCTACTATGTATTAATGGTCATCTGCCTTTTAAACCAAAGGAAAGCTGTCTGGGAGAGCTTTTGATGCACCTAGTAGTGCATCAATTGGCCAATCAAAAAGAATGTATTTAGTGGATTTATCCAAGGTAGTTTTAAAGCGGACTCCTAAGATGGGCCATACAGGCATCTGTTGGAGCAATTGGAGAAGGGAAGATTTGAGAAACATAGGATAGATGAGTTCAAGTCATAATATATGGAAGAGATTTTGGATTGGTTCTGTTTGTTCCTGGACAGGAGAGGACAGGAGGAATGGCCAGGAGTTATAAAGAGACAAACGTAGGCTTACTATCAAGAAATGTTTCCTAACAATCCAAAAGTGGCATGGGGCTGCCTCAGAAGAGAGAGGGTTCTCCCTTCCTAGAAATCTTCCAGCAGGGGCCAGAGGTGACCCTTTGTGTGCCCAGCCCCTGTGCACCCTGTCCTGAGAATCCTGGGATTCACCTGGGTAGGTGTTTGAGATTCCATAATCCTGTTGTGGTCCAAGAACCTCTGTATCCACCCAGGCCTGTGCTTGGTACCAAGAGTAACCCCAAAAAAAGGATATAGTCTATGCCTTCGAGCAAGAGATTCATTTTCTGGACAAAAAGATAAGACCGGAAAGCAAGCGTGGAGCTTCCAAGGACAATTAAGGGACAAATGGTGTGATATTGACTGCAGAGTTCAAAAAAGCAAGTTCTGCCTGTGGCCTGCTCAGTGTCCAGAATAGAGTCTATGAATTTATTTATTTATTCATCCATTCATTTACATGTTACTATGTTGATCATTGTATTTCAATGTAACTGGTTTCCTTTGTAATCTTATGCATTTTATTTTATGCATTTAAAAACATGGTTCTGTCAAGGGGTCCAGAGGCTTTATGGTATTGACCATCATGGTGGTCTAGGATACACATACACACACACACATATAAGAATCTTTATATAGAATAATTACAGAATTTCCAGCTTAGACGTCCAAGCCACATCTGAAAAGAATCCCCATTATAATATATCTAACAAGTAGTCATTCTACTGAAAGACCTTCCTTAGAGAGAACCTCCTTCTCAATCCCCATCCACCCAGAGAAAACCATTCTGCTTTTACAATACTTTAATTGTTAAAAAGTTTCTCCTGATATCAAGCCTCAATTTTTT
>JAJPUD010000435.1:0-67565 GCA_023553655.1 Myrmecobius fasciatus
ACATGTCATCTAGGGGTGGGGGGCGGGGGGAGGGAAAGGAAAAGCTTGGGAAAAAAAGTTTTTTTGCAAAGGTCAATGTTGAAAGGTCTCTCATATGTTTTGCAAATAAAAAGCTTTATTAAAAAAATTATGCTATTAAAAAAAACAATGCATCAGTGTCCCAGCCTTCCCTCATCCCCTCCAACATTCATCATTATCTTTTCCTGTCATTTTAACCAATCTGACAGGTGTGTAGTGATACCTCAGAGTTGTCTTAATTTGCATTTCTCTGATCAATAGTGATTTGGAGCACCTTTTCATATAACTACAAATAGTTTTAATTTCATCATCTGAAAATTGTCTGTTCATATCCTATGACCATTTATCAATTGGTCTTTTAATTTGAATTGTTTCTTTCTAGCTGCTTGCAATATCTTTTCCTTGGTGTGATAGTCCTGAAATTTGGCCATGATATTCCTTGGGGTTTTAATTTTGGGGTTTCTTTCATGAGGTGATCGATGAATTTTTTCAGTGACAATTTTGCCTTCTGATTCTACAACCTCAGGGCAGTTTTCTTTCAGGATTTCCTGGACGATAGTGTTTAGATTGCTTTTTTCATCATGGCTTTCAGGAAGTCCAATAATGCTTAGATTGTCTCTCCTGGATCTATTTTCCAAGTCAGTTGTTTTTCTTAGGAGATATTTCATATTTTCTTCTATTTTTTCTTTTTTTTGTTTTTGTTTGACTGATTCTTGAAGTCTTATTGAGTCATTCACTTCTATTTGTTCCATTTTAATTTTTAAAGTATTATTTCCTTCAGTTATCTTTTTTAGCTCCTTTTGTAACTGGCCAATTGAATCTTTTGGTTCATTGCATTCTTTTTCCATTCTGCCAATTTTATTTTTCAGTGAATTGTTGTCTTTTTCCAATTCAACAATTTTGTTTTTCAGTGCATTGTTGTCTTTTTCCAATTCACCATTTTTATTTTCCAGTGAATTGATGATTTTTTCCAATTCACCATTTTTATTTTCCAGTGAATTGGTGATTTTTTCTATTTCACCAATCTTGTTTTCCAGTTTTTCACATCTCTGTTGCAGGACATTATTTTCTTCTTGCACTGATCTCAATTTATTTCCCCATTCTTCTTCTAGATCTTTTTTGAGATTCTTTATACAATCTCCCAGATAAGCCTTGTAAAATGGGGACCCTCATGTCCGCCTTTGTGGCTTGCTCTGGGGTTGCATTTCCTTTAGGAACCTCAGAATCTGCGGTCTGCCATTCTTTCTCTCCATAAAAGCTGTCTGTGGTGAGAGCTTTCTTCTGCTTCTTGCTCATGTTTTTGATTTTGAGGTGTGACTCAAACATGGGACTAGCCGCCATTTTAGTTTGCCCTGGGGCAGTTCACCAAATTGACTTCCTGCGGGGCTGGTCAGGCTAGATCCACACTAGGACCAAGCTTTCACCTGCTCTCAATCCACCCTTTACCAAAGGCAGATCTCCCAAAGCATCTGCCTACAAGCAGAGCAAAGTGGCCCAAGCATCTTCCAGGGACTTCCTGGGTGCCTAAAATCCACTGCTCTGTCTCAGCCCCGTCTTCTGCCCCGACTGCACGATGGCACGGCAAGCGGTTGATCCCCTGCCTATCTGAAACTAATCTCCAGAGTTCTTTCAAAGTAAATTTGTGATAGAAGTTGATTGTACTCCTAGTGTTTGATGGAGCCCTCACTCCAGAACCAGTTTGGATGCCTAATTTGTTCTGGGTGTGAGGGAAGATTTGAGGAGCTCACAGAGAATGATGTCTGCAGTTTGCTATCTTGGCTCCACCCCCTGCCCAACTTTATGCCAATAAATTTGTTAACCTAAGCAAAATGGAGGAATACTTACAAAAATCTACATAGTCCAGATTAAGAGAAGAGGAAATAAATTAAATAGTCCTACTTTAGAAAAAAGAAATAGAACAAGGTATTAATCAACTCCCTAAGAAAAAATCTCCAGGACTAGATGGATTTACATGTGAATTCTACTAAACATTTAAAGAACAATTAGCTCCAATAGTATATAAACTATTTGAAAAAATGGGGAAAGTATGATTCCTACAAAATCCTTTTATGAAACAGACAAGGCACTGATACTTTAAACAGGTAGGATGAAAACAGAGAAACAAAATTATAAACCAATTTCTCTAATGAATATTGATGCAAAAATCTTAAACAAAATACTAGGAAAGAGATTACAGAAAGTCATCCCCAGGATAAAATGCCATGACCAAGTAGGATTTGTACCAGGTACGCAGGGCTGGCTCAATATTAGGAAAACTGTTAGCATAATTGACTATATCAATAATCAAATTAATAAAAATCATATGATTTTTCTCAATAGATACAGTAAAAGCATTTAATAAAATCCAACATCCATTCCTATTAAAAACACTAGGGAATTTAGGAATAAAAGGACTTTTCCTTAAAATAGTCATTAACATCTATTAAAAACATCAGCAAACATCATATATAATAGGGATAAACTGGAACCATTCCCATTAAGATCAGGAGTAAAACAATGTTGCTCACTATCACCATTACTATTCAAATTGTCTTAGAAATGCTAACTTTGGTAATAAGAGAGGAAAAAGAGAATAAAGTAATTAGATTAGGTAATGAGGAAACCTAATTATCACTCTTTGCAGATGATATGATGTTATACTTAGAAAACCCTAGAGAATCAACTAAAAAAACTATTAGAAATAATCCACAAACAGCAATCTTGCAGGTAACAAAATAAATCCACATAAATCATCAGTATTTTTATACATCACTAACAAAATCCAACAGCAAGAGATACAAAGAGAAATTCCATTTAAAATAATTGTTGATAGTATAAAATATTTGAGAATCAATGAGCCAAGGGAAAATCAGGAAATATATGAGCAAAACTACAAAACACTTTCCACAGAAATAGTCGAGCAAATATAATAAAAATGAAATACTACCTAAACTATTAATAATTTAGTGTCATACAATAAAACTCCCAAGAAATTATTTTACTTATCTACAAAAAATAACAACAAAATTCATCTAGAAGAACAAAAGGTCAAAAATTTCAAATGGATCAATGAAAAAATGCAAATGAAGGTAGTCTAGCTGTGCCAGATCTAAAACTATATTATAAAGCAGTGGTAATCAAAACCATTTGATACCAGCTAAGAAATAGAATAGTCAATCAGTGGAAAAGATTAGGTTCACAGGACAAAATAGTCAATGACTATATCAATCTAGTTTTTGAAAAACCCAGAAACCCCAGCTTTGACAAAAACTGGTGGACAAATTGGAAAGGAGTATGGCAGAAACTAGGCATTGACCTATACTTAATACCATATACCAAGATAAGGAAGAAATGGGTTCATGATCTAGACAAAAAGAAAGATCAATATAAACAAATTAGAAGTACATAGGATAGTTTACATCTCAGATCTGTGGAGGAGGAAAGAACTTGCAAACAAAGAACAACTGGAGATCATTATTGATCACAAAAATAAATAATTTTGATTATATTAAAAATGTTTTGTACAAACAAAAGTAATGCAGACAAGATTAGAAGGGAAGCAATAAATTGGTAAAATATTTTTACACTGTTAAAGCACTCATTTCTAAAATATACATAGAAATGACTCAAATTTATAAGAATTCAAGCCATTCTCGAATTGATAAATGGTCAAAGGATATGAACAAACAATTTTCAGATGAAGAAATTGAAACTCTAGTCATATGAAAAGCTGCTCTAAATCACTATTGATCAGAAAAAAATGCAAATTGAGAGAACTCTGAGGTTCCACTATACACCCTCAGATTGGCTAAGATGACAGGAAAAGATAATCATGGATATTGGAGGGGATGTGAAAAAACTGGGACACCAATACATTGCTGGTGGAACTTTGAGTGGATCCAACCATTTTGGAGAGCAGTTTGCAACTATGCTCAAAAATTTATAAAACTGTGCGTACCCTTTGAACCAGCAGTGTTTCTACTTGGGGTATATCCCAAAGAGATCTTAAAGGAGGGAAAGGGACCCACATGTGCAAAAATGTGCCATCCCTTTCTGTAGTGGCTAGAAACTGAAATCTGAATGGATGCCCATCAATTGGAGAATGACTGAATAAATCATAGTATATTAATGTTATGGAATATTATTGTTCTGTAAGAAACAACCAATAAGATGATTTCAGAGAGGCTTGAAGAGACTTACATGAACTGATGTTAAGTGAAATGAGGAGAACTAGGAGATCATTATATTACAGCAATAGCAAGATTATACGATGATCATGTCTGATGGAAATGGCTCTCTTCAACAAGAGATGATTCAAACCAGCTGCAATTGTTCAGTGATTAAACAAGCCATCTACACCCAGAGAGAGGACTGAGGGAACTGAATACAGTTCATAACACATTTTCATTCTTTTTGTCATTGTTTACTTGCATTTTCTTTTGCTTCACTTTTTTTTCTTGTGTGGTACAATCATTGTATAAAAATTTATGCATATATTGGATTTAACATATATTTCTACCATGTTTAACATATATTGGTCTACTTGCTATCCAGGGGAGGGTGTGGGGGAAGAAGGGGTAATTGGAACACAGAGTTTTGCAAGGGCTAATGTTGAAGAATTTTCCACTGTTTTGAAAACTAAAAAGCTTTAATTAAAATTAAATAAATAAATAAAAAGAGACAATGCTAAATTAAGCCTACAAATGAATTCTGGAGCAAAAGACGCCGCAAAAAGATGGAGTGAAACGATTTTCAACTTAAGATAACTTAGACGGATTTCAGGAAAGGTCTGTCTTACTTGGGTAAAAGAGAAGGTCTATGCAGACTTGATAAGGGGAATTTAGCAGAAGGCTATTAGCCACAGCACAGAGCAGAAGTAGAGGTCTCTCATTCATAGTTCAGTGGGCTGATGGCTCAAATGACCAGCTTCAGATTTTCAGCTCTAATACATAAGACATATTGCAAACCAGTGAACCCCAGCATAATAGACTATACCAGGCCAGGCCAACAAAGCACAGAAAGACAGGGAGAGACACCTATTCTCTTAAAAAAGCTTAAAATAGCTTTCCCTATGCCATAGTACCATAGTTCGAGTTTTTGAGAATGAGGAAAACAGCAGCAAGCACCCTCACCATAAAAAGATACTATTTTGACAGGGAGTCGGAACACAAATCCAGAAGAGGACAACAGAAACAAAATTCATACATGTGAAGCAACTTAACAAGAATATGAATAAGTCTCAAGCTCAAAAGATTCTCTTGGAAGAATTCAAATTGGATTTTTAAAATCAAGTAAAAAAAGATAGAAGAAAATGGAAAAAGAAATGAAAACTATGCTGGAGAATTATGAGAAAAGTCAAAAGCTTAGAAAAGGAAGCATAACAATTGACAAAAACAACTCCTTAAAATGTATATTTGATGAAATGGGAAAAATGCACTGAGGGAAAAAAAATTAAGAATAGAACTGGCCAAATGGAAAAGGAGTTAAAAAAAACTAACTGAAGAAAATAATTCATTAAAAATTGGAATTGGAAAAGTGGAAGCTAATGAATCAAACAGAATAAAAAATGAAAAAAAAAATAGAAGAAAATGTAAAATACCTAATTGGAAAAACAGCTCACCTAGAAAATAGATGCAAGAGAGATAGTTTAAGAATTATTGAACTACCTGAAAGCCATGATCAAATTTTTTTTGATAAAATCTTGGACAACATCTTGGAAGAAATCATAAAGGAAAACTCTGATATTCTAGAGCCAGAGGCTCTGTAGCTCAATAACTAAAATAGTTATTGAAAGAATCCACCAATTACCTCCTAAAAGAAAATCCAAAATGAAATCTTCAAGTAATACTGTAACTAAGTTCCAGTATTATCAGTTTTGTCTATGTGAAGCTAAATACCTGATACTTGCTTTTAGTTTTTTTTTTCCTTTGTTTTTGAACAGATCATAAATGGAAAGGTGAAGAAAAAATGAGAGGGGAAAGGGTCATTAATATATAGCTTAGAAGTCTCAATAAAATTTAATAAAGCAAAAGGAATAGAACACTGGCTTTCTGAAAAATGTTAAATATCTTCCTCTTAATCATGAAGAACTATTATTATATTCTATTTAGTTTTTGTTGTGATATGGCATAATATTAAAATCACTTTTTATATAATCAGAACTTTGCTTATTAAACAGATATAAACATCGTTTGTCTAATAATATGAATTCAGGGCACATTAGTACCTCTAAAAAGAAAAAGTAGGGGCAAAGTACCTGAGAAGGTTAGAAGAGGAAACTGATTGTGTTTGATTGCTTGCTTCTATCAAACATATTTCATCATGATTCAGAAAAAAAATGAATATAGGGACCTAGAAAATGTTGGAAACAAATGGAAGAGAATTAATGTAAAAGGATATAAGTTGACAAGATTAACAGAAGATAGGATTAAAATTTTCTTGGAAAAAAGACAAGTAATATCTTGGAGAGAAAATAAAATAAAATAATTCAAAAACATTTTTCCTCTCAAGGAAAACACCTGGAAAGCAATGATGCCAAAAAAGAAAGAGAAAAAGAATGAAGAATAGAAATCATCAGATATAAGCATGCAAAATGATACTGTGAAGTTTGGGGTGCTGAGCTCCTAGATCAAACTTTGAAAACATCAAATAAATAAGATCAAGTCCTGTTTCTGAGTTTGAGAAGGCAGATTTTAAGCCATGCTGAAAATGCTATATATGAGAATTAATGTGTTGTAGAAGAAAGAACTTTAAATTGGAAGAATTGAGAGTCATAATGGCAGTTCTGACATTGGTTTTGGGACTACTGACAAGTAAATTTTCTGAGACTTGCTTTGCTTGCTTATAAAATGAAGATAATGATAAAGATATTTTATTTCATTAATGTGATGCAGGTATTTGAACTCTTAAAGTGCTATGGAAATATTAATGAAGTTTGATTAATACCTGAAGGAGAGTCCATTGTCCCACAACTGATCACTCCTAGGATAAGCAAGCTACAGGATAAAAATTACATAGAAACAGACTTTAAGGTTCTGCAAGGAAGAGTATCTCTTTAATATTAGGGCAACATAATGTGCCAGAGCAGTACTTATTAACTCTGTTCCTACCTAGTGTAGTTTTTTTTTTTTTTAAGTATCCAAGAATAATTTTTAGAATTTGTTGTCAATCTTGTCAATCCTGATTTCTGGCAGAGAAATCTAGGTGCCATGGTAGCAGTATACATAGAGCACTGGATGTGAAATCAGGAAGAAATGAAGTTGAATCTCATTTTACTTACTTAATAACTATGACAAGTCACTTGATCTTCATTTCCCTCAGTTTTCTTAGTTATAAAATAGGATTATAATAGTGCCTACCTTCTAAGATTGTGGTGAGGATCAGAGGCAAGATTTTTTTAAACACTTCAGAAACCTTAATGTACTATATAAATTCTAGTTATTATGTTGGTGTGGTCATTTTTGTTATTATTATTGTCCCTAGATCTCTGAGTTTTTGGATTTGAATTCTTCATTTGTTTCTTCCCATTCTCCTTGACTCTTAGATTTTATTGTGAAATCAATGATTTTTATGTTGTTTTTATCTAATATTTTACCAGTAGTAATAGATCAATGATATATTCCCTTCACTATTTTTTCCTGCTGTGCTATTGTATTATTCAGGAAAGAATCAGGTCTTTCCAGAACAAAAAATGCTATTTTATCAATTAGTTTCCCTAATCCAGTGGCTCTAAGGAGGCAATATTTGATTCATTCTGTTTGTGGTTTCATGGATGTGGATATACATTTTACAAAAACAGATCTTAGCTCCTCTATAATGAGAAACTGAGCTTAAAATACATCATTATTTTAGTAGTTGTGATCATATAGATATAAAATCTCAGAATATGGTCACTGAAGTTCCTATTATTTCCAAAATTATTTTAGCGTGAAACATCTTATAGAAAGAATGTTCACCTTTTGTATCACGTTGTGTGGGCAGTAAATTTGTAGTTTATTTCATTGATCCTATTTATATCTGAAATCAACAATTACTCCACAGTGACAAAACCTAACCCTATTCTTAACTCTAACCCTCAAAAATAAATTTTCCAGCAAAAAGGGGTCTTGGCATCAAAATCATACCTCCAAATTCATTAAAACAACATCACTAAAGTTCATTTCCAATAAAGCTAATATTTTTTGAGTTACACTCATTGTAATAGTTTCATATTTGCAATAGCATCCCAGAATTGGCTCCCTAGGTTTGTTTTCCCACAAAAGCTAGTGATGACATCACTATGTCAATTATTGACTAGAAAATTCTAAGGATTACAGCGAAAAAAAAAAAAAGCACCATTCAGAACAAATAGGCCTAAACTGACTTTGTGTCCTTCTGTCTCAGTTTTGATGTTCAAAGTCCTGGGCCAGAGATAGAAAAGACCCAGACTTCTGGGAGTCAAGATGATGGAATAAGCAGTAAAACACCATAACTTTTCTATATTCATCTCTAAACAGCAATAAAATAGCACCCTAAAAAACAAATCCTGAAATAGTAGAAGTAGAAAAAAGACTGGGTGAAATAATCTTTTAACCCAGTAAACTTGGAAGATTGGCAGGAAATGTATGTCTTACTCAGGTAAAAGAGAAGCTCAATCTAGGATGGGAAATGTCCCAGTACCCATACCACAATATAATTCTGCATATCCCTGGTAGAAGTATCCAATTGAACTTGGCACACTACAAATACCAGCACTAAGATACCAGCTCATTACCAGATAGGCTGCCAGATACCCATGGCCCCAGCAACATGAGCCACACCTTCAGGACAACATCAGTCATGAGGGTCCCTTATGAGCCTTAGGGCAACATTAATGCAGTATCAGGTAAATATCCAGGCCCTTTACCCCTGTCTCAAGAAGAAGGAAACAGTGCTCATTTTAGCCCAGAAGCAAAACCCAAATTTAAAAGAGAGGCAAACAACTAAAAATATGAGCAAAACCTAACAAATACAACAAAAAGAATATGGTCATAGAAAGCAATTGTGGTAAAAGAGAAGATCAAGACACAAATGTAGAAGAGGACAACAATGTCACAAAAACTTATAAGCAAAGTCCCAAACAAAAATGGGAAGTTCTTTCAAGTGCAGGAAGAACTCATGGAAGAGTTTAAAAAGGAGCTTAAAATCATAAAAATAAATAGGATAAAATTTGGAAAAAAAGAAATTACAATAATATTAGGGAGTTGTGAAAAAAAATGTTAGTTTGGAAGAAGAAAACAACTGCTTAAAAAGAGGAATTGATCAAAATGAAAAGGAGATACCAGAATCTATTGAAATAAACAAATTAAAGAGTACAATTAGCTCAATGTAACAGGAAGAACAGAAAAAAATGAAGAAAAATACTTAAAATTTTGTTTTGGGCAAGTAGAAGTTGATGACTATGCAATATCAAGAATTAATAAAACTAATACAAAAGAATGAAAAAAGAAGAAAATGTAAAATATCTCATGGGAAAACATCTGACCTGAAAAATAGATCAAGGAAAGAAGAGTTTCAGAACAAGTAGACTACCTAAAATCCATAATAATCAGAACTTGAACAGCATCTTTCAAGAAATTTTCAAGGAAAAATGCCTTGATATTCTTACAGCAGAAGGAAAAATAAGCATTGAAAGTATCTACTGATTACTTCAGCAAAGAGATACCCAAATAAAAACTGCAAGAACAAATTTCACTACTATCAGGTCAAGGGAAAAAAAATACTACAAGTGGCCCAGAAAAAAAATCCAAATATTGGAAAGCCGCAATCAGGATTACACAGCATTTACTATCCTCAGCATTAAAAGATTGGAGGTTATGGTACATGCTATTCTGGAAAGCTAAAGATCTAGGACTACAAACAATTACCAATTCAGAGAAATTAAACATAATACTTTAAGGGGAGAAAAAAGTCATTCAATGAAATAGAAGGATTTAAAGCTTTCATGAGGAGAAGATCAGAATTGAACAACAACTAAAAAACTTGATCTCCAATAATAAGACCCTAGAACAGTCTAAAAAGGGAACAAAAAAGAATAAGGATTTCAGTAGAATTGAACTCTTTACATGTTTACATGGGAAGATGATACTTGTTATTCTTAAAAATTGTACCACTAATAGCACAGCTAGAAGGAATATGCATACACAGATGGTATGGATCTAAGATTAATTAGAGGGAATGAGATTGAGCAGTCTCAAGGGAGGAGTGGCCTTTGTCACAATTTCAGGGGAAAGAAGAGCACTAGTATTTGTGGCTTCAGAGGAGCATGGACTCTTTCCAGAATAAAGACCAGAGTGCAGACTAGCAGACAGTAACTATAACTCTCCCCTCATCTTAGAAGCACTGAAGATTTGCAGACTCAGAGAAATACCTCTGACAACAGCAGCATGAAAAAGAGTGAAGTTTAAGACATTGGCTCTCCACACCACAGTAGGGCTGCAGAATCAAGCTTTAAAATAAAATTGATGTCATGTAGCATGCTAGAAAAAAGAGCAAACACAAACAACAACAACAACAACAACAACAGCAACAATAACAATGAAAACAACAAACTACACCATCAGGGAAGACCAAGACATACACTCAGAAGAAGGCAACAATATACAAGCAGGAAGAAACAAGCACCGAAAGAAAAATACTAATTGCATTCAAGCTCAAAAAATACCTTGAAGAATTAAAGAAATAGAAGTGACAGAGGAAAATTTAAAATAAATAAATAAATAAGAATGATGTAAGAAAATTAAGAAAAGCAAGTTTGCATCTCAGTAAAAAAGGCCTAAAAACACTGAAAGAACATTTTTTTTTTAAAAAATAGCTTCATGGTAAAACATGCCACAGAGTTCACTAGATATGTCCTTAAAACATAGAATAAGCCAAATGGAAAAAGAGGCACAGTTTCATGTAAGAAAATAATTCCTTAAAAAATAAAATTGAGTAAAAACTGCGGAAGCTAAATAGTACAGTGAATAAAATGATAGTCCTGAAGTAAGGAAGACTCTTCTTCATTGTGTTCAATTCTGGCCTCAGACTCATACTCACTCTGTGACTCTGAATGGAAAGAATGCTTTAAAAAAAAGAAGAAAATGTAAAGTAACTCATTGGAAAAAGAACTGAGTGGGAACACAAATCCAGGAGAGATAAAAAATTTATTTTATACATGAAAATCTTGATCAAACAAAAAGCATAGACATTATACTTTATGAAGTTATCAAGAAAAACTGCTCTGGTTCCTTATATCCAGAGAATAAAATAGAAATTGAAAGAATTTATTGGCCACTTCCTGAAAGAGATCCCCCAATGAAAATTCCTTGTAAGATCATAGACAAATTCGAGATTTCACAGATCAAAGGAAAAATAGTTTTTTTTTTTTTTTTTAAAAAGACAGAATTGTGGAGACACAAGCTCAGAATCACAAAAAGATTTAGCAGCTTCTATCTTAAAGGAGTAGAGGGCTTGGAACATCATAATCTGCAATGCAAAAGAGCTAGAATTTCAATCAACAATAACCTACCCAGCAAAATTGAGCATCATCTTTCAATGGAAAATAAAAGGGCGGTTTTCAATGAAATGGAGGTCTTTCAATATCCCTGATTCAAACAACAGAATTAAATAAAAAATATGAGATTCAAACACAGAATTGAAGAGCAGCATAAAAGATAAGCATGAAGATATTAATAAGGTCTCAATAAAGACATAATTTTTCACATTCCCATGTGGGGAGATTATACTTTTAAATCCTAAAAACTTTGTTATTTAGTTAAAACATGTTTACACTGTTAGATGGCATGAGTTGACCCCATCCCTCAAAACGTTAAGGGGTATATCCAAAATAAATTATCTAGTAAAACTTGGTATATTCCTATAGGGCAAATAAAATGATTTTTAATTAAAGGGTTTCTAAGCCTTCCAGATGAAAAGGCCAGAGCTGCCTAGTAACTTTGAAGAACTAATATTGCAAACAAGATTCAGAGAAAGTCAAACCTAAGACAACGAAAATAATTGTTTAAATTCTGACATAGGAAAACATTTGTCCCTTTCAGGATGCTATCATCATAGTGTCTTAGAGGAAGTGTAATTAGAAAGATGATCCTGGAGTGTTTCTATTGTGTAATGATGATATTTAGAAAAATGATGTCATTTACCTTCCTTTGTTCTTTGTTCTGTACTACCCAAAACCTATTAAAGGGAAACTATCCTCTTCTGAGTCTTTGGCATTAATAGAGGCAATACATCCACCCATTTATTGAAAATTAGAATACCTCTGATAGTAACTGTTACCTTGTATGGAGAGCTGCCTTAATTTTCCTTTTTGTTAATTTTTTTTTGGACAGCAAACCACTCATTCTTGAAGTATAATTTGGTGATGTAAAGCTTGAGCCCGACTACCTTTATTTTCATACATTTTCCCCAAAGTTAGAAAAATTCCTTGAGGCAAGAACAGATAGATTATAAAATTCAACCTACTGCAGCCAGTTGGATTCTAAACTAAGTTCAAATTTAAAAAAAAAAAAAAGACTCAAGTAGTTACAAGGCAAAATTACTGGTAATTATGATCAAAATAGAAAATGCTATAGGATCAATCTTAATTTTCTTAGCTCAAAACTATTCTTCCAAAAGTTTAGACCAGTTCACAATTCCACTAACTGGATATTGTGTGTATTTCATTTTAAATTTTTTTAAAATTTTTTTATGGCTAACATTTTGTTATTCCATTTGGAGTTTTCTTGGCAGAGATAGTGAAGTACTGAGGAATTTCCTTCTCCAGCTCATTTTATAGATGAGAAAAGTGTGTCAAACAGTAACTGACTTGCCTAAGGTCACACAGCTAGAAGAATGTCTGAGGCAGAAATTGAACTCTCAGAGATGAGTCTTTCTGACTCCAAATCCAGCACTCTATCCAAATACTGCATTTATGTCCCAGTTTTTTCATATCACTTCCAGAATTTATCATTTTTCTTTTGGAAATATTTGATAGAACTTATTTGTAAACTTACCTGCTCCTGAGACTCTTTTATTTAGGGATCTCATTCATGGATTGTTTGATTTTTTTGCTGATGTTAGGTTATTTAAATATTTTATTTTTAAATATTTATAGTTAAATGAAATAAAAATATGAAAAATTAGAAAGAGGAAAATCATAATTAAAAAATTTAACATTGTCATGTGCCTAACAAAGCATCATGGAGGATTCAAAATATTTAGCAATATATTTCCATTTCAAGATAGCATATATATTAATAGAAGAGAATATAATGACTCTCCATTTTTCTTTCCTTCCTGGTAGATTTGTGCTCCATTGTTCATTTTTTATATTATTCCTTTTCCTCCTTTCATTCTCTCTATCTCTCCCAAGCAGAGTGTGTGTGTGTGTATACATATATATATATATATATATATATATATGTATAATGTACACATATATGTGTGTATATGTATATGCATGTGTGCATATGTATACATATATGTGTGTAAATATATACATATTTGTATACACATACATGTATGTATATATACACATGTGTGTGTTTGTGTACCCATTCACACACACCAACATGCATGTATTTATATACACACATAAGTACAACTATAAGCATGCATACACACATATATAGGGTATGTATGTATATATATATATATATGCATTTATACATCAGTAGATGTACAACTAAAACAATATTAATATGGCTGATGCATAATGTAGATTTTTCTTTTCACTGAATCTTTAAGTTTGACTTTGTCTGAGATGAATTCTTAGTAGTCCTACATTTTTTTCTAATAAATTCTACTCTTGGTCCTTGTTTTACTATAAGTTTACATATATATATATTTCTTATTTACTATCCCTGCTAATCCTTTTTCTTTAATTATATACTTTAACTTGCTTTGCTATTACTTAACCTTCCCTGACCCAGGGATCCCTCCCTTATCTTCTCTTCCCACTCTTTACCTCTTTCATTATCCCACTCTCATTAATCTAAACAGCCTTCTCTATTTCACCTTATGCTGTGCCACACTTTCTTTCCCTCTATATATCTTTCCCATTAATTAACATATCTTGGACTATTAATCTACAGACCTTGTTCAATTGTCATAATTCTACACATCCTTCTATGCTCTGCCTTATTTTTTCCTTTCCCATTTCTTATTCAACCCATTCCCAATGTGAGTAGGAACTAACAATCTTTCTTTCCCCACCTAAGGCTTCTGTGTTGATTCTTCCTCTGCACCTTATTCATTTTACCTTTCCCAAGATAGTTTTGCTTTACAGTCAGATAATATTCAGCCCTGCCCCAGTCTTTCTTTTGAGCTATCCAATTATTGATGTCAATCTTAAACATATGGTATAAATGTCCACGTTTTAAAAAATAAAACAAAAAACATAAAGAATTATCCTTGTCGAATCCCATGAAATTAATCTTTGATGTTGGCTCATAAATGTTAAATTTTAATACAGAACTGGTTTAGTTGAGTCAAAGTCCTAAAAATCTATGAGTTTATGAAATGTTCTTTTTTTTCCTTTTAAATATCATGGCTAGTTTTGCTGGATATGATATTTTGGGTTGAAGGTCTACTTCTTTTGATTGCTTATATGTAATATTCTAAGATCTGCACTTTTATTGTGCTATTGATAAATCCTGTATAATTCTAACTGTGACTCCAGCATATTTGAATTTTGTTTGTTTCTCTTTGTTCTGAGGGTTTCAAAATTTAGCAATAATATTCATTTGTGTTTTCCTTGTAACAGCTCTTTGAAGTGGTGGTTGGTTGTTTTTTTTTTTTTTTTTTTTTTTTTTTGTTTTGCTTTTGTTTTTGTTTTTTTAAATTCCTAATTTCCTATCTTGTTCTATAACTCCAGGAAAAATTTCTTTGATTATTCCTGTATTTTGTCAAGGCTTTATTTTTATATACCTTTCAGGTAGTCCAGTTATCCTTATGTCTTCACTACTTGATCTGATGTTTTTCTTATGTTTCATGTTCTGTTCTATTTTTTCATGGTTAATATTTTGAGTTGCTATTTCTTGGTCCCTTACAGCTTCACTGGTTTTCCTTATGCAATTCAAATTTTCAAATAATTGTTTTCTTCTTTAAGACTCTAGATCCCCTTTACTAGTTGGTTAACTTTTTTTACTCCCATAATCTTGTATTTATTTATTTATTTTTAACTCACATTGCTTTATGAATCATGTTGGAAGAGAAAAATCAGAGTAAAAAGTAAAAATCATGGGAGGGAGCAAAAAAAACAGAAAAAGAAGTGTACATAGCATGTATTGATTTATATTCAATCTCCTTAGTTCTGCATTTTCAAATTTGCAACTTGTAAATGCAGATAGTATTTTCTGTCCAAAGTCTATTGGAATTGCTTTGAATCACTGAGAAGAACCAAGTCTTTCACAATTGATTATCACACATTTTTGCTGTTATTGTGTACAGTATATTCCTGGTTCTTCCTGTTTCGCTCAGCATTCAGTCATATAAACCTCTCCAGACCTTTCTACAATCAGATTGTTCATTATTTTTATAGATCAATAATATACCACTGTTTTCATATACTACACCTTATTCAGCCACTCCCCAGCTGATGGGCACCTACTGATATCTAATTTGTTGCTACTACGAAAAGTTGCTACAAACATTTTTTAACATGTGGGTCTTATTCCCTGCTTTATGATTTCCTTGGAACACATATCTTCTATGATTTCCTTAGGATAAAGTAATGTTGTTTCAGGATCAAAACGGTATGCACAGTTTTATAGCACTTTGGGAATAATCCCAGATTGTTCTCCAAAACATTTGGATCATTTTACAACTCCTCCACCAATCCATTAGTTTCCCAGTTTTCCCACATCCCCTCCAACATTTATCATCTTTTCTGTCATCTTAGTCAATCTGAGAGGTATGAGGCGGTAATTTTGCATTTCTCTAATCAATAGTGATTTAGGGCATTTTTTTTCATATAACTAGAGATGGCTTTAATTTCATCATCTGAAAATTCATATCCTTTGACTACTTATCAATTATGGAATATAACTTGTATTCTTATAAATTTGACACTGTTCTTTATATATTTTAGAAATTAAACTTTTATCAGAAATATTGGCTATAAAGATTTTTCTCAGCTATGTGCTCCCCTTTGAATCTTGTTTCTTCCCAAAATCTTCTTTTTCTTGGATGGTTATTTTAGTTTTCGTTTTTCCTCAATCTTTCTCATTTGATTTTTAAAGTCTTTTTTGAGTTCTTCTATAAATTATTTCTGAGCAGGTAAGCATTTAACATTATTCTTTGGGGAGAAGAGGGTTTTTTGTTTTGTTTTTTACTTTATTGGCCTTTTTTGAAGATGAAACCCAATCTTCCCCATTCCCATAGTAAATGCCTATGGCTGGGTTATTTCTTCTTTACCTGTTCATTTGTTAAAAATGAGAAATATTAGTATAAGGACCTCTAATTCTGATTTGAGGGTGATTGTGTCTCTGGCTTCCTTTAAGGTCTTGCTTCTGACCTGGGATGTCAGACCAAGAACTCCACCCTCCTATAAAAGTTCTGAGCCAGCAGTTTCACAGCTCCACTCATTCTGCATTCACCAGGTATGTTGGTCCCTTCTCTTCTTGCCCTGCATCTCAGCATCACAGCTGGTCCACGCATTCCTTATCAGCCAAGACAGCTTCAATCTTCCCACACTCAGATCTCTCTCCTCCCCACACTGTCCAGGAGATGAAAAGTTCCAGTGTATCAGACTGAGGCTACCTCCAAAGTCAGCTAGCCTCAGGAATCCCCACTCACTATTTCTGTGCAGTTAACCTGTAAGTATTTATACTGCATACTGAATAAACCATGGTCTTGCTATTTTTCTTCCAGCCATCTTGAGTTGTTCCAGTGACCCCTGTTATACTGCAAGTCTTATTTATATTTTCACAGAAGCTTCACTCTGAGGTAAAATTGTGTTTTTTTGTTTGTAGGGGAAATCTGGAGAGCTTGCAGTTTTCAGACCTACTTTGCCATCTTCCTCTTCAATTTATATGGGCTTTTATAAAAAATGTAAATATTCATTCACTTCACTTAGACTTTTAGTTTTATTGTCATGTAACTAGGTAAGAGTTTCTAATAATTGCTTTGAATTCATATTTATTGCTTGTGCTCTCATTCTTTTCATTTTTGAGATATAGAAATTGTTTCTTCTTTTTTTCAGGCAATTGCGGTTAAAAAACTTGCTTAGGGTCACACAGCTAAGAGGTGTTAAGTATCTGAGACCAGATGTGAACTCAGATGCTCCTGACTTCAAGACTGGTGCTCTAACCATTGTGCCAATTAACTACCCCTTTTCTTTTTAAAAAAACCTAAATTAACCAATGGCTTCCCTATTTTATTGACTCTTTTCATAAGCCTGATTCCTAGTTGAATGTATGACTTCAACTTTTTTGTCTCAATTTTGTTATTTCCTTTGAATTTTATTTTGCCATTTAAATAAGTAAGGAATTTTAACTGAGATTTTTTTCTAGTTTTATTTTTTGTTGTTGTTAGTTGGATACCCAATTCATTGGTCAGCTATATTTTTCTTTTATTTTTATTCTAAAATGTTTTATTTTGACAAATATTTAACAGTTACATGTATTTTTTTTACTATTTCTTTAAATAAATCTACTTCCAAGTTATCTACCATTCACTTCTTCCCACTCATTTTTAAAACATACTCTAAAATTCATTATTTATTTATTTTAAATTTTAAGCATTTTCTCTTGTTTTATTTTTGAGTTCTAAATTCTCTCCCTCCTCACATCCATATGTCACTCATTGACAGGACAAATAATATGATATTAATTATGCCCATGAATTGTTGCAAAATATATTCCTACATTAAGCATATTTTTAAAAGAAAAAAAAGTGATATAATTACACTTTAATTTGCACTTAGGGTTCATCAGTTCTCTCCATCTCTCTGGAGATAGCTACTACTTTTGGAATACCTTTGGAATTGTCTTGGGTTATTGTATTGATCAGAGTAGCTAAGTCTTTCACAATTTACCATTGCGGCATTTTTTTTTTTTCTTGTGCACAATGATCTCCTGTTTCTACTCACTTTGTATCATTTTATGTCTCAGTGTGCTTTTGTTTTGTTTTGTTTTTCTCAACCTATGCATGCCCTCTCATTTTACACAGCACAACACTACTCAAATCATTAGCATTTGACTACATAAAAAACTGCATATTTATATTTTGGACCATTTTCAGTTGGGGAATGGCTTTTATTTTTTTTTTAATTGATTTTATTTTATGTTTTAACTCTCAGTGTGTGTGGTGTGGGTATATATAAATGAATATATACAATATACACATTACATATGTATATGTGTGTATATATACATATGTACATAAATGTTTTTAAAATAAAGCTTTTATCAAAGAAATTCATTATGATTTTTATGACTTCATTCTCTATAGCATCTTTTAGCAAAATATGGTTTCTGTAAATTTTTTTTTTATGCTAAAGTCTTAAAAAGGATTCAGTTTGACCAAGGCTGCCAAGTAGGCAGCATTTGAGGCAATGAATCTTCTCTTTCATCTAATGAATGAAAGAATGAATCCGGGAGGGAAAGACCCTCAGGCTTTCTGGCCAATGCAGAAATAATTCTTTTTCATTCAATCTGATTCAATCAGGACCCAAGCAATGACAATGGTACTTGGCCTAGGACCTATTGGTAGGTTTAAGGACTAGTCCTTAAAGAAATCTAGCAGAATAAAGTGAGTAGAGCCAGTAAATCAATGTGCCCAATGATACAATAATAAAAATACTGTTAAGAGAAACAACTCTGAAAGACTTAGGACTTCTCATCAGCACAATGACCAGCCATAATTCCAGAGGATTCATGATGAAACATGCTGCCCACTTCATGATGAAAAGCTAAAGGAATCAGAAAGCTGAATTCAAACTTTTTTGTATATGGTCAATGAAGGAATTAATTTTATTTGACTGCATATGTTTCTAACTGTTTTCCTCCCTTAAATTTGAAAAAGGAGATGGAAGTAAGAGAAAGTGGATCTTTGTTATTAAAAAAAAATAAAATATAACAAAACTTTGACAATTTTTTATTCAAACTTATATTTTATGTCCTTTTCAGACTACTTTTAACCCTTTTAGTGTATTTTTAACAGAAAGAAAAATAACACTAAGGAGAAAATTTCTTTTTTCATAATTGCTACAATTTGCCAAGCTACATTTGAAGGGATTCCATTTGTTCACATCCAATTTGCAAGGTGATTTCTGAAGTAGGCATAAAGTTGGAGTTTTAAAGTGAATCAGTGTAATAGTTGCTTGTTCAGACAGCTTCATCTTGAAATAAAGAACGCAAAAACAGTATTATTTTTCTTTCTCTGTTTCCCCCTTCTGTGGCCAGAGTAACAGGATTTGAAAAGAAACTCTTCCAGTGTTTTCATTTCATTGTTATTTGGAACTGTATTTTAACCCCCTTCCTTTAAAGCTCCAATCATATCTTTTAATCATTCAATAAGCATGAATTAATTGTCTGCTCTTTGCCAGGTATAGTAAGTGCTAGAGGTAATGTTCTAAGTATTATTTTAAAGAAGGTTTCTTTTTATCTGTCTTTAATATCATATGTCACTCTTTTATACAGTAGCCATTCATGAGTTTATTGTACAGAAGAGAAGATACTCCTCTTCTACCTCATACATTTCTTTGCATTTAGATCCCCTTGGAAGTCTTTATGGTACTGTAGAAAATGCAGTAGATATTTTTTTTTGCCTTTTTTTTTTCCTGAGGCAATTGGGGTTAAGTGACTTGCCCAGGGTCACACAGCTAGGAAGTGTCTGAGACCAGATTTGAACTCAGGCCCTCCTGCCATCAGGGCTGGTGCTCTATACACTGCGCCACCTAGCTGCTCCAGTAGATTTTGAACCAGAGTACATGGGTGTGAATCCCAGCTCTTCCACTTATTATCTATGTGACTTTGGGCAAGTCACTTAACCTTACTGAACCTGATATTTCTCATCTCTAAAATAAGGAAATTAGATTAGACACCCTCTGAAATGTCTTTCTATTCTATTTCCCATAACCCTTCAGGAATAACTTTCATATATCCCATGCATTTTCAAACATAATTTCCTCAGAGAAATAATTCTCCTAGCTCTTCCTCTAGTGTACTTTATCTCTCTATCCTCCACACATAATTTTAAACCCAAATTCAGATGGGATTGATTGCTGATCAATATCATGAAAGTTTTATTTGAAGGTAAACTGTTTTAAGAGAATAGTCTGTTGTAATCCACAATAATATAATGTGCTAACTGAGTAGAACTTTCCAAAGTATTGGAGGGCTTCACCCCCCCCCATTTCACTAGATGACATCCAATGATAATGGCCTTATCATGATGGGAAATTAATTGAGAAAGCATTTCTACACTGTCATAATTTTATCATCCATTCTATTGCTGCTATTAGCAGGAATCCATAACCCCATGGGTGTTTCAAGTGAATCTCTTTTAGCAGAGCTTATAGTCTGGAGGTCACACAGTTTGCTCTTTCCATCAGCTCGGTGTCAAATCATTGTCAAAAAGAAATTACATTGTATTCATTTATTTTAGCTTCAAGCCCAGTGCTGTGGTGTATTAGATGATTTGTAGATATCCTTTGGGGGAAATGAGTGCTAGTGGCCAGGGAAGCCTTCTTGCACACTGGTACTTAGGAGAATCATTACAAGTTAACTTAGATGTGCAAGGTGAAGCCAGCGATTGAAAGGCTATTGTCAAACAGAACTATAAAATCTTTTCCTCTCTTTGCTGTACATATATTTGTATGCTGAATTTTGTCACAAGGATGATGGGTACATCTTTGCCAACACTGGTGAATGACAATGGACAGTACATGTTCAATATTTGTCATTTTCTAATATGTACTGCTCTGACAATAGCATAAGCTGAATGCAAAGATAGAATCTCTGTTTTCAGCAGCTTATTCATCTCCAACTCTCTCTCTCTGTCTCTGTCTCTCTCCATATATATAAATATACATATATATATATATAGTTATTTGAATATTCACATATGTTTGTGTCTCCATGTGCATGTATATGTATAGATATGGGTTTATAATCATCAGACAACAGACTGACAGCTGGCAAGAACCTCATAGAGCTCATAGAGACATTCCTCTGATTTTAAGATGAAAACAGGGAAAAAGTAAGGTGCTTTATCCAAAACCACACAGGATTTGAATTTAGATCTTCTAATTAAAAATAGACCTGTTTCAAATGGTGTTTTAGTGCATTATATTGTGCATCAATGTGAAATTCTTTATTTTATCCATGTTTATATATGTGTATGTATGTATGTATGTGACATGTATATAGAAACGAATGTGTGTGTTCATGTTAAGAATTACGCACATGCATACTAAACCCATCATAGTTGATAATCACCTAATCTTGCTGCCATGTACTATGTTCTCTTGGTTCTAGTCACTTCACTTAGCATCAGTTCATGCAAGTCTTTCTGGCCGCTTCTAAAATTAGCTTATTCATCATTTTTATAGAACAATAGTATTCCATTATATTCATATACCATGACTTATTCAGCCATTCCCCAACTGATGGGCATCTACTCGGTTTTCAGTTACTTGCCACTACAAAAAAGGGCTGCTGTTAAATATTTTTGTGAATGTGGATCTTTCTCCCTCTTTTATGATCTCTTTGGGATCATAGTATAAATACCCTGCTAGTCAAAGGTATGCACAACTTTATAGCCTGTTGGACATAGTAGAATTCAAAAATATTAAAAAAATGAATGTTGAAAAATATTTTTATCTGCAATTGGAAAAAATTTAAAATACTATTAAGTGGGAGGGGAAATGGCAATTCCCTATGCCAATCTAGATCAGCAACCACTTCACAATTTATTGTCTTAGTTGGCTGGCACATTTACCAATTAAGAACTAAGTATCATTTTGCCAGAAGCAAGATCTAAACATAAGTTTTAGTCATTCGCAATCTTGCTTTCTACTCATTATGCCATTTCACCTTCAGATAGATAGCTAGAACAAGTAAAAAGTTATTCATCTATATATGCAGAGATAACATAATACAATATGTACATATAAATACACATGTGTGCATATGTTTACATACATGAGTATAATATATGACCTAAAACTTTAAAATTATTGACATGAAAGCTATATGTGTATGTTTTCATATTGTATATATATATATATATGTATATATATATACATACGTATATGTATATATATTAGTATTTTCTGAGTATATAGAAAAAAATCCCCTTTATATTATCACAGTAAGGACAGCATAGGCCCTATTTTCAAAGGCAAAAAGAATCATCACTGTTCTGATTCAAAATGACTTTCCCACATTTGGAAGCAAGGTGATCCCTTAATAGCCCCTTTATTATTTATTTTTAAATTGGCACAATGGGATATAATATTTACAAAAAGAAGGAAGAGTATAGTACTTTCTTCAGCACAAACACACACACAAGTATGCACACATGAATATTTATGTATAAAATTGCATAGTTTTATGTTTTTGGAGAACATACACTATATCTGTGTTGGTATTATAGTAGCTTCCAGTGTTTGGGCTCATAACAATTTTCACTGAGAAAGAACAGAAAGAATCCCATTGCTATGTTCCTTTTTCTGGTCAAAAACATTGGACCAATTGCTGTATTAAGATATTATAATGCTATATAAGAGGACTTTATGAAATTCCTAAATTAATGATATTTAGAAAAACTAGGTGCTACTCTGACATATTCAGGATTGCTGGTCATTTTTTTTCTTTCTTAAATCTTCCATATATCTCTTACTGTTTTTAACCAGTTCATCACTAAGTGATGGAGCCTAAGATCACAGCATTCTTCATCAAAGTGAAAGCTCTAAATCAATAGAAGCCAAGAACTCTTTTGAATGTGATTTTAACCTTTTCTTTATTAAAGTAGGAATATGAAATGATTTAGAGAATATGAGAAACATAGAAGCAAAGCATTAACATCCCAGACCAAAAGTCCAGGGAAGGCCTTACATCCCTCCTCTGCTGTGTAATAAGAGCTGTGTGATTATTTTGTAGTTCATCTTTTCAAATGTGTTTGACTGTTTCCTCACTTGGGGTTTCCTTGGCAAAGATGCTGGAATGGTTTGTCTTTTCTTTCTCCAGCTCCAACTGAAGCAGAGTTACATAACTAAAGCAGGGTCACATAGCTAGTAAGTCTCTAAGGGCATATTTGGATTCATATCTTTTTGACTTCAAGTTCAATACTTATCCACTCCACCACATGATTTGTGTGACTTTAAGAAAATATTTAACCTATCTGAGCTTTACTTTCTTCAAATATGAAATATGTACAATGATACTTGCATCACCTGCCTTACAGGGTTACTGTGAAAAGGCAATGAGATTTCTGTATATGAAAGTTTATTTTGAATTTCAAAACACTAAAGTCATATATCAAATGTTTTATCAAAATGAAATACTATAAAAAGTAATTTATTCAGAGGGATAATGACAATATAAATAATTTCAGTATAAGACAAAGATTGTGCCCCATCTGAAGCTAGAATTGTCCTTAGATTCAAAAAAGGAAAGAAGTACCCTTAAGTCACCAAAAAAATAGTACATTTCTGCTGAGTATTTTATTGTTTACTATGGCAGGAAAAGATTTTTTATGAAAGATGGCAAGTCTCTGTGAAAAACTTAGAGATACTCTCTCAAACTTTTAATCTTAATAGCCTAATCTAGATTACATACACATTAATTCATATAAGCCCTTATTGAATTTCTTTATAATTACGTGTCCTTTATTTGAGATAAAAACTTGATTGAGAGTCTTATATTTCAAAATGCTAAAAAGAAATTAGTAGAAGGGTTAAATCCTGAGCACAGCAATCAGGGCTTTCCATTAAGTGATACAATTGAGAGGAATGTCACTGACATCAAATGTAAAACTTAAACATAGCCAAAGGTATGATCCTTCCAATTTACAAATGGCTTGTTTAATATGAATAGGACTCCCTAAAGCTTGGTTCTAAGTTCTTGGTTCTGAATATTCTTTAATAATTTGGGAGTGTTAATGTCTTGAACCTGTGGAGACAGAGGATGGACTACAGGAATTGAGATAATATGTTTCACTGTTTAAAGTTTCTAATCACTAGTCAATAATAAGAAAGCTGTCCAATCTGCTTGGAAGTTGAAAACTGATACAATCCAGAAACAGAAATCTTGTTATTTCCTGGTATCTAAGAAGAATTCCTCTTTAGCCTCCCTCTCCAAATTCACTTCACTTAAATCATTTTTTCAGTCTCTTCACAAGTTCTTGCCTGTTTGACTCAGTTCAAACAAGAACTATGTGTTACTAATTATAATTCATAAAAATAATAATGTAAAAATGACTATAGAAGGATATAGCTCTAAATAGAGTTTTCCTAGGGCAGCATGTAAATGAGAATATTGTAAAGGAAGGATTATATTTGTGCTTCATTGACACATGACTTAAGGAGTCCACAAATGATTTGAAGAACCATTTCATTCCCCCTAGGAAGCAACATTCACTGCTCTTAATAACCGTCACTCCAAGACTGCAAAATCTTTGGGACACTAACAATAGCGGGATCAAATGAAACCTAAAAGACTACATAACTTTTCTTACTTAAATTTTCTTTCAATGTTTTAAATAAGGAAATCAAAATGCTCTGTAAGCTCCAGCCCTGCAACTGACAACATGGCTAAACACACCAGAAGGTCAGATTATTGGTAAATCAAATAGTTTCTGTTATGGTGCATCTCTCAGAAAAATAATGAAGAAAACTGAAATTAGCTAGCATGCTAAGTACACATGCTTGTTTTCTGGCAAGACTAAAATAAAGAGATGAGCCGTGGGTATCTGGAATTGTTTATCCTATATGAAAACAGTAGCTGGTGGTGCATGGACCTACAATACCACCTCTGTAGTCACAGTCAAATCTATCATCAGAAGACTGAAGGAATTGAAAGACCTATAAAATTTGCTTATTAAATATCTGTAGTCCATAGACCAACAATAAATTGGTTAAATTATGGAGGAAAAATTAAACTTTTGCAAGACTTTGTGCTCAGTGCATATTTAAAAATCCTTGAAAGTATACATTTAGTTGTATGGTTGTTAAATTTTCTATTATTCTGTTATATGTTATTCTATTTTTAAATTCCAATTTTCTATTATTCTATTATTTCTATTAAGTAGAAATTTGTGCTTTGTATATTACTCAAAATTACATAATATATTTTCTAATAAATATGAAAGAAGCTTCTACAGGATCATAGTATTAAGATATGTAATTAAATTTTGTTTACAATAGTTTAGATAAATGTGTTTTCAGATTAACTTTTATTTATTTGCTAGAAGAAAATCTCGAAAATTGTCCCTCTAATCACATAACTAGAAAGTATAGGTCTATCCCATCTTCCCTGCCAATGTAGTATATGTTACATTTGGTTTAAAATAAACAACATTTTTAATTTGTGATGACTAAAATAACTTGCTACATCCTAAATCAGTTACTGAACATCATTATGAATTTTTGAATTTTCAAGAGGATAAGATGATATTTAATTAAATTATTTCTTAATTCCTGCTGTTTTGGGGAGTTGATATTGGGTAGTTAATTATGATTCATGTGTCTATGTGTATATGTGTAATGGGAGTCTGAGCGTGGATATGTATGTTAAATCATTCTACTCTGCTAATATATCATATACTTTTTTCAGGTATGTCTTACTCTAACTGAATACTGTTAATGCTATGTTAAACTTAATTTCATAAAACATTTTCATTTAAAATTTCACAGAGTCAATCAACAATTTCAAAAAGTGACCGACCTAAGGAAAGAAATGCAGCATATATGCATGCTTTGCACTGCTTCTGTTTTAAAACTATTCTTTCTAAGCATGTTTGGCTAGGTTGTGGTAGATTGTTGAAATTATATCATGGGACTTTGCTTCACTTGTATTATTAATTTAAAGCACAAGAAAGGGAGCCTACTTGAACACTGAATGCTATACAATAAAGTGTATTTTCATGTTTTTATGTGTAATTAAAAGAGAACTAAATCAGCTAAAGTAATGATGTGTGACAAGTTTTGAATCAATTTCCTTACATAAGGTTAGGATATAGAGTATCTGATATTATTGACTTCTTTTCAGGAGTTTTTGAATCAGAATCCTTATTTAGATTGCAGTTGATTTTAACTTGGATGAGAATGAAATACATTTTCATTTTTCACTAAATACTGAAATTTATAATTTCCTTTTCTTATTTAATTTGAAATGAGATGAGAAAATTTAGATTTCATTAGAGTGTCAAAGGGGTTCAAGACATTAAAATGTTAGTAACTTCTGCTTTAGATTATTTTAAAAGATTAGGCCAAGTTCTAATAATATATAATTCTATGATTCAAATATTATTTATAGTGGATGTATGACCTCACATTCATAAAAGTGTAGTTAAATTTATATATATATATAAATATATATATATATATATACATATATGTATACATGTACACATATATAGACCTCGAAATGCATGTTTATGATTGGTGTATATGAGCATGTACATGTGCAGATGGATACACAAATATGTGCATATATACAGTTTGAAAAAAATCTTGCTCTGATGTGAAACTATAGTGTTGAGATTGGCATGGATCACAGACCATGCAAATATAAGGTCTGACAGAAAATAACTGGCTAGAATAAATTTGAACAGAAGGAAGCCTGTTGGTGGGGTCTATGCTTGCTATCCAAGGTCTAATCTTATTAAGTTTGAAAAGTATCATTACTAAGTCATGCACGGGATGATTAAATTTTCAGCTGCAAAATTTCATGGGGAAATACTAAAAGGGATAAAAGAGATGTGATTTGAATGTATAGAGAAGCATCACAAAAGGGTAAAATTCAATATCCCAGAAATACTAAAGTAATCTAAATACAGCACCTATAAATTATAAGAAAACAGGGTTAACTAAGCAATTATTAATTTCTGAAAGTTAATTAGCACAATCTTTAAAAAATCACATTTTAAACATAATTGATGTTTTCTTTTCCTCACTTCTTCTAAATGGATTGGACTGAACTTAGGCTAGAAAACAAAGTTGTATCCAGAATTTAGGGAGTTAATTTTTTATAGTAGATGTGTGTGTGTGTGTGTGTGTGTGTGAGTGTGTGTGTGTGTGTGTGTAGTATACGTGTGATGTATGTTTAATCATTTTACCCTGTTCCTTCATAATATGATTTTTTCAAGGTACATCTTATCCTAATTGAATACTATTAATGTTGTGTTAACCTTAATTGCATAAAACATTTTAATTTAAAACTTTCACAGATCCAATCAATAATTTCAATGAGACATTGACCTAAGGAAAGAAATCCAACATGTATACTTTGCCCTTCTGTTTTAAAAACATATTTCCAGTAAAGAAGTTTTCTTTAGAAATTAAATTAATACTTGTGCTTTGAATTAAGCATATAAAGGTCCCTGCTTTCTAATATTTGCATCATATTTATTAGATTTTTCATTTGTTCCTTTTTAACTATTTTGCTCTGTCAACTGTTTGTTAGCAAATTTCCCTAGAGAGAAAATTGAGCTTCCTATCCATGCTCATAGATCACAGTGTGAATACAACTTGCCACACTCCACTTGGCAGGTGGGGAATATCCGTGAATAACACTGGAATATAATTGGCTTCAGCTCCTAGTGTTGTCACTAGAAATTGCTTCATTCCTATAGAGCCTGACCTAAGCAGCAAGGACATTTTTTTTTTTAAATTCAGACTGGCTTAAATAGTTGCATTAAAGCTTTTTGATAGAACTCAA
The DNA here is from genome assembly GCA_023553655.1 of Myrmecobius fasciatus. Classification (NCBI taxonomy): domain Eukaryota; kingdom Metazoa; phylum Chordata; class Mammalia; order Dasyuromorphia; family Myrmecobiidae; genus Myrmecobius; species Myrmecobius fasciatus. Next base: position 27,903 of record JAJPUD010000435.1, read on the forward strand.
GCGTTATTACTGAGGCTAAACTGCTAGTTTTTCACAATATCCTATATGTGTTGGTGGATGAGTATGTGAGGGCTGTTTCCTGAATTACAAATTGCTGACAGTTCTGTTAAGAACATCTGGCCTTCACATTATATCCACTGAGTCTTCTGACTTCTACTAACACCATCACTTAAGATGACTGCATTGATTATTCAAAGATAAATTAGCCTTTTATTCCTGTTAATCATACCACGAGTTATTGCTTTTATTGTTCCTGCACTAAGCATAGGCCTGAGTATGGTCAGTGGTCACATTTCCTAGTCAGTAGTACAGGCACCCAGAGTGCTGCTCCTATCCTGATGAGCTGGCGCTGAATGGAAGGGTTGGGGAGAGGAGGGAGAGAGATCCAGGAAGCAGCATTGGTAATTTTTCAGCTCATTAGGTGCATATTCATCCTAATGGGGCATCAAAGTTTAAAACTATAATGCATTCCTCTCATTTAATACTCCAGAGAACATGCTCTGTAACCACATGAAAGCAGAAAGGATTTCAACACTTTGAAGATGTACAATCAAGTGTCATCTTTCCCTTTAGGCAGAATGGAAAGGAATCTTTTGAGAATCAGGAATCTACCTGAGCTTCTTCCTGGTCAGGAAGACCAGGGGAAGAGTGGGAGGGTAGAAACAACAAATACATTTCATTGCTTTCTATTCCCATTTTCCATTGGTAACAATTTTCAACATTGGTGTGATCACAATTTCACAAATAAAAATATTTTTTTCTGTAGAAGGAAGCAAAATAAAAAGTGCTAAGGATCGCAGAGATAATTAAATAGGAAATAATAGAAAAACTTTGCATTTAGAATGCCAACTATATATTAACTATGCTGTCCTTCCTTATCAGTCAAACAAACAGGATTGTAGATGGGCTTACACACAAGATTTTCTCTAGAACACTTGTGTTGGATAATACAATGAAAATAATTTACTACTTTAGTTTTACTCTGCAGATTATGATGATTAGTATTTAGTTGCCTAGAATACTGTTAAAAATTAATCAACAATCAGTGCCTGCCCAAATTCCTTTTTACTTTTTTTCTAAGATCATAAGAAAATAGGAATTGGAATTAAGAATAATGAAGAGTGAAGAGGAGTAATAGAATTTTAAAACAAAAGAATTTCTTTTCATAAAGCAATTTCAATGTATTTGAATCTAGAAAGGACCTTATCGTTCATCTACTTGCCTGAAAGGCCTTTTCTCCCTACTCATTTCACATCATAGCTTATATCATATGCCAATATTTTCTCATTTGTTAGTTTCAAGATGAAATAGCCTTTCTTGGCATGGGAAACCTGTCTACATGGATATTTAATCTATCCCCTCCAATCTTCTTCAGAAGATGGTCCCTACTTACTTCACATTCTCTAATTTTCAATCTATTCCTACTTATTGGTTCCTTTTCTTATGCCTACAAACACGTCCAAATTTTCCCAGTCCTAAAAATTGATTTTTTTAAAAAAGCTACATTATATACTCTCATTCTCTCTAGTTGAAAACTTATATATCTCCTCATATTTTCTCCTAAATTACTCCAAAAAGTATATATTTGATATCTTCACTTATTGTCTTTTAACTCACTAATCATTCTGCAGTCTGATTTCCAATCTGATCATTCAACTGAAACTGCCCTTTCCAGTCTCTTACTTGCCAAATCAGCCTTTTCTTAAATCACATCATTTTGAGCTTTCTGTCACATTTGGCACTTCACCATTTCTTATATCCTCAGTAAAATTTTTGAAAAGTGTTATTTCTTAATTGTCTTACTAAATTTTCTAAAGGGAATAGTTACCTGGGTTTGCCTTTGAAGGAAACTGGGGATTCTGGGGTGAAAAGGTCAATAAATATTCCCTAATAGAGGCCTTTGTCACTTCTGACATAGCCTACTACAATTATCTCCTAAATTCTTCCAAATTACACTTTTTCCCCTCCAATAGATATTCCACATAACTTTAAAATTAGTACTCTCTAAACATAGATATAACCATGTCATTCTACTTCTAAAAAATCTTCAAAGACCCCAATGGTCTTACAATAGAATTGAAAACCTTCAAACCAGTACATATGGCTTTCTACAATTTGATTCCCATGAATTTCTTGAAATGCTTTCAATTTCCCACCTTTGCATAGATTGTGCCACAGGTTGGCTTGATCTATATCTTGCCACAAGACCCAGATGACTCCAGAGGAGAAAATGAAGCTGCTGACTTTGCACAGTCCTCCCTCATTTAGTTCCATTTCACTTACAAGTCATGCTAACACCTTCCTGATATTATGGTCCTCTTTAAGCATAAAGGTCAGGGGCAGCTAGGTGGTGAAGTGGATAGAGCACCAGACCTGAAGTCAGGAAGACCTGATTTCAGATCTGGTCTGAGACACTTAATACTTCCTAGCTGTGTGATCCTGGGCAAGTCTCTTAACCCCAATTGCCTCAGCAAAAAATAAAAAAAAAATAATAATAAATAAAGGACAAATAGCAAATGAGACTAACTTTAATCTGCAATGTATTGTCACTTTACCTGTCCCTTTTAGAATCCCTTGCTTTCTTCAGGAAACAGTTCAAATGCCGAATCCTGCCATTATCCTTCCCTGATTCAACAAGGTTAATGTTCTTTCTTTCTAAAAATTACTTCTTAGAATTTGTAAATACAAATTGTATTCATTTGAGTATGTTGTGTTTTTCTAATATATTGCAAACTTTTAAAGTGAAGGGACAGTCTTTCTCTGTTTCTTGTCTTTGTATCTAGTACATAGCAATAGGTTTTATCCACAGCAAATCCCTAATACGTGTGTTTAAATTGAATTTATTAAAACAATAAAAATTTTGTTTTTTGAATTTTAATCATAAATAAAAAATGCTTATTGCATTGGATTTGTGAAGATAATAAAAAAAAAATTCCCCAAAGTCCCCATTTCTGTTTTTCCCATTCTACTTATGCAAGTATTTGATCTTCCTTTCATGGAGAAGAAATAGGGCAGGAAAATATAATAATAATGCAAAATCATCATTATTATTTGTAAACTTTCATGGAAGGGTAAAAGTGAAAGATTCTAACTAATTCTCTATCATCTTTGTGCGAGACCCAATTAAATCATATCATCTCAAAGGCATTGAAAGATGAAATTGTGAAAAAGTGACAAAAAATAGAAAATATTTTAAAGATTATTTAAATAAATTATTCTCCGCTAAAACAACAGTAAAACAATTATAGTTAATAGAATGGGAAAAGTTAAATGTGCATTGGCAAATTTCACCAAAGAAATGAAAAAGACAAGAAATAATTGGGAATGTCAATACACAGAAGTAAACAAAACAAAACAAAACAAAAATGCATAATGGTGAACCTGTAATCTGTGCAGGTGAATCAATAAGCATTTATTACAAGCCTACTATGTGTAAGACACTGTACTAACCCTCAGAAATACAAAAGAAAAAGAAATCCTTGGCTTAGATAGAAAAAATGAAATAAGTATGGAATTTGTGTATATAAACACACATATTTGTGAATATGTATTTATAGATAGATAAAACACTCATATATTCACATGTATATGCATACATACTGTATATAAAATAGTATGTATTTTTGTATGTGTGTGTTTGTATGTACAACCATACACATACACATACATATAAATTGGAGAAAAAAATGGATATAATAAAAAAAGGAAAATGGCTAGCATTAAGGGAGATTAGGAAAGGCTTTTGTAAAAAGTACAATTTCAAATGTGACCTGAATAAATTTAGGGAAACCAGGAGACAGAAATAAGGGAGAGTTTGAGGCTTGGGGAAGAGCCAGTAAAAATGTCAGGAAATTGAATATGTTGTATGACGAACAGCAAGAATTTGAGTTCATGGGAGTGGAGGAAAAGTAAAGAATAAGAAGACTGGAAAGATAGGGAGATGATGGTTTATAAAAGGATTTGAATGTCAAACAGAAGATTATATGTTTAATAAAAAGCTAAGAGGAGCCATGGATTTTATTGAATAGAGAGAGGATATTGTTAGATTTGTACATCAAGAAAATCCCTTTTACAACTCAGTGGAGGATCGACTGGAAAGAGGATACACTTGTGCCGGGGGTCCTATCGGGGTCCCCAGCCACCGCCCTCTACTCACCCTAATCCAGGGTCTTCAGACGTCTCTGGCACCCCACCCTAGTGGAGGGGAGAACAAACCAGGCAGAGCACCCGAGGAGAGGTTAACTTCTTTATTCTTGTTCCTGGAACTTCCAACAGCCAACTGCCCACAGCCTCTGTGCCTCCTTTTATATCCCTCTTCTGGCCCTCACCCCTCCCTGTAGGCGGTTCTGCTCCTCCCAAGTCCTGCCCCTGGGGTGGAGCGTACCCGAGGGTGGGCCACTCAGGCAAGCCCAGGCAAGTCCAGGCAAGCCCAGTCCAGAGCCGCCCCCAACAACTCCCCCTTTTTGTTTAAACCAGGGGAGGCACCTACTGAGGGTGTGAGGGTAAGAAATCCATCTCCAGAGACTGCATAAATCTAACAGTAAATACATCCAACCAATTTTGAGAAGTCACGGTAAAAGAGTACAAAACGATGAATACAAAACAATACCAATATTTCCATAACAGTACAAAACGGATAACAATAATGCCATAATATTACAATTTGGAATTAACCACTGAAAATTAAGTCCCTCTTGTAGCCTCTTTGTCCTTCCCCGCCTATGCCGCAGCGAACCAAGCATGTCCCATCCCGAAGGTCTCGGGTCTGAGCTGGCCTGCTATGATAGGGCGCGGGCCCGCGAGCCGTGTACAGCGCCTGCAGGTCGTGTGCAATGTGCAAAACATCTTTCACGTGACTTAGGCTCTACGGTCCTCCGTCCCGCGGTGTTTTGCTGTATACTGCCATATTGCGCAAAACATCTTTCACGGGACGTAGGCTCTACGGTCCTCCGTCCCGCGGTGCTTTGCCATAGCAGCAGTGTCCTGTCACACCCTGTGCTCAGCCTTTCGGCCCCCAGATGGTCATGTGCATTCCTGCTGGCTACAGGCCCTGGGTCTTACATCCCCCTTGTCTTGTGTTGCGGGAGACCGCCCAGAGGAAGGACATCGGCTTTCAATTGAGTGAGACTCTTCCTTAACACAGACAGACCGGATTTACAAAGACAACAAAACAATATGAGTAACAAAACAACACACACACACAAAGCGCGCGCGCACGCACACACACACAAACACAACAATAAAAGACAGAATTCTTTACATAGATTTAAACCAATAATCCTTAGCAAAATGATACGAAACTGTCTTAAACCAAGTAAAAGAGTTACAGTAGCTACAGTAGAATAATAATACCACCGGTGGAGGGAAAAAATGAAAAGACTCTTGAATGGGAGTTTGATTCTCTTTGCAAATTGTCTCTCTTACTCTCTGGTTTTTCTTCCCAGCCCTGTTATAACTGAGTTCTTTGTGAGGGGCATCACGTTTCAGCCCCTTGGCCACACTTGGAGTTTGTTCGGTTTAGGGTATTTGTTGTTTCCCCCATAAGCATCGCTGGGTAAAAAGGCCTGGAGAGCTCTTGGTGTGGTTAACGTTTTCTGTTCTAGATGGGGGAACATTTCACTAGTAAAGCCATTGTCCATTTATGTCACGAACATGTTCATGAGCTAGAGTCAGTAGTGTCCAGTTCCTGTTTGATATCATCACAGGAGCCATCGCTAACAGGACGCAAACACCGAGCAGGAATCCAAGATCCATCCTCCCGATTCACACCTTCTGGAATGACAAGAACATACCCTGGCCTATGGGTTATTATCCTACCTGGTCCTGGCCAGACACCTTCTAGAGGTTGCTATATAACCTGATTTTAACTTTCTTTTACTAGTTCTCCTTCAGGGTGTTTGAGCAGTGGAGACTTCTCGCACCCGTCGAACGGGCACCCAAATCTCTTCATTACTTCCATCTGGTAAAATAGAGAGGTATCCCTGACTCCTACACTGCACTACTCCAGGCCCACGCCACTCGCCTGTTGGATCCTTCCAATAGACTGTGGTTCCTGTTAAGCAGGTACGCGGGACCTGGGGCAAGCTTGTCTTGTCCGGGCTCTGAGTATTGACATGCTGGTCTAGGCCTCCTAGATATCTCATAGCAGGAGTCGTGCCGTCATCACGAAAATGCAAAAAATTAATGGTGTAAAGGGCTAATGCTAACTCTCCTCTAGTAACCTTGCACCTAACTCCCCCTTTTTGTTTAAGCAGAGTGACTTTCAGGGTACGATTCGCTCGTTCTACTAGAGCCTGACCTGTAGGGTTATAAGGGAGGCCAGTAATATGATGTATATTAAACTCTGCACAGAACGTCTTAAAGGAGGAGGAAGTGTAGGCAGGTCCATTGTCTGTCTTGATGGTTTCAGGTACGCCAAAGACAGAGAATTGTGTATAAAGATGTTCTATGACGGCACGGGTAGTTTCTCTAGGTTGTATAGAGGCCATAACAAAACTGGAAAAAGTGTCTACAGACACATGAATAAGTATGGAGCCCAAATGTGTAACGTCCATCTGCCATAAGGAGTTGGGTCGGTCCCCACGGGGATTTACGGCTATCTCCTTAGGAGGTGGGCGGAAGGGAACGCAAGCAGAGCACCGTTTGACTATTTGGCGTGCTTGCTCTTTGGTAATTCCATAAAGCCTTCTTAATGACCGAGCAGAAAGGTGATATTTTTGATGTGCCAAGTGAGCAGGCGAGGAAAGGAAGCCAATCAATGCTTTGTCGGCAATTGAATTGCCGTGATAGATCGGGCCAGAAACCGATTGGTGGGACCGGATATGCATCACAAAAATAGGGTATTTGCGGTCCAATAGTAACTTCTGGACTGAAAAAAGTAATTCTGCTATTGTAGATTTTCCGTGAATAAGAGCGTCTGGTAACTTCAAAAGAGCCTGGGCACAATATAAACTATCAGTTATTAGGTTTATAGGTTCAGAAGGACATAAGGGAATAGCTTGTGAAATGGCATAAAGCTCATTCTTTTGGGCAGACGTATATGGGGTGTGGAACACTTTCAGAATTTTATATTGAGGAATATACACCGAAGCTTTAGAGTGCTTAGTAGTGTCGGTAAACACATTAGGTCCCTTTACCGGGTCATGAGATATAACCGGGGTCGGCCTCCGCAAGGGTAGAGGAATAAAGGCTCGAACTGCTGGGGGAAAGGTGACCTTTTTAAAGGGACAGGCCACTACTACAGCGGCCCAAGTGGCCGAGGTGGAAGCAAACTGTTGTAAGGTCAACTCAGAAAAGGGATTAGTAATTACTGGGTATTTGCCAAAGACCTGTAAGCAGCGTCTCATGGCTATAAGACAAAATTGCCCATACTCCTCCCATTTATCAGGGAGGATAGTTTTTCGCTTTGAGGAGTATAGCCATTCTAAAATGCCATGTTTTTGAAAAAGGCATCCAAAGGGAACAAGGTCATTTAAGATGACAAAATAAATCGGCTGCAAAAGCTCTACTTGTACCACTGTGGCTTGATATTGGCTCATAATTTGTTTAATGGCGTCCCTTGCCTCGGAGGTCCATGCCCTAGGGGATAATAAATCGGGACTTCCCGGTAGGATATCATATAGGGGGCTAAGAAGGGACTCAGGTATGGGCATGACTGCACGAAGCCACTGGATACTGCCGATTAATTTCTGAAAGTCATTTAGTGTTTTGATCTTCTGTAAGTCAACCTGTGGAGGAGAACGAGTTATTTGTCCCTCCCTTACGGAGTGCCCTAAATATGAAAAAGGTGGATGCTCCTGGACCTTCTCTGGAGCTACAAAAAGACCATTAGAAGCAAGAGCATTTATAACTAAAGATTGTAGTACCCTCAATTTTTCCTCATCTACATCAGCTAGGAGGATATCATCCATATAATGAATTATCATACTGTTTGGGTGTTGTGTCCGTACTGGGTGTAAAATACCTTGAATATACATTTGACACAAAGTGGGACTATTGGCCATGCCCTGAGGGAGCACCCGAAAATGATACCTGCGATATGGCTCTTGCAAGTTTATAGAGGGTACAGAGAATGCAAACTTCTCCCTATCTTGAGGGTGCAAGGGAATACTGTAAAAGCAGTCCTTAATATCAATTATCCTTATTTTCCAACCGCTGGGTACAGCTGTTGGTGAAGGCAAGCCGGGCTGTAAGGCGCCCATTATGGTCATACAAGCATTTACAGCTCGTAAATCAATTAGCATTCTCCAGCCTCCAGATTTCTTTTTTATGACAAACACTGGAGAGTTAAAAGGGCTTGTGGTAGACTCTATTTTGTTCGTAACTAACAGGTCATCCACTATCTGTCGTAAAGCGGTGAGCCTTTCGGGGGTAAGGGGCCACTGTTCCACCCAAACTGGTTTTTGCGTGGTCCAGGTTATAGGCGGGCAGCTCACCGATGTTGCAGTGGCCCCGATGAATTTCCCTGAATGTGTTCTGGGGTCACAAGGGATAAGGAAAGCTGTGAAAGCAAATCTCGACCCCAGAGAGCATATGGAAGGCCTTGAATTCGTAGGGGCCGAATGTATCCTGATTCTTCTTCATACTCCCACTTGAGACCTCGAGCAGATTGCGAGGCTGACTGATTTCCTCCCACCCCCACGACTAGCTGTGTGGCAGCAACAACTGGCCAAGTTTGTTGCCATTGCTCACTGTTGATAACGGAGCAATCCGCCCCCGTATCTATCATTCCATTAATTTGTATCCCTTCTATTTTAACTGTTATCATGGGACGAGCTCGTTGTACAGGCTGTACCCAATGTACGTGCCAATCTGGTTGCTCTGAAGGTCGGGGAGGAGACAGCCAGGGTAAGGGTATGGCTTTCCCAATGCTGTGTCTTGGATTAAGATACACCTCATAGTCATGAGGATTAGTGATACAAATAGTAGATTCTCCTGACTCCAACACTTGGGTATGGGTTATATGGTCCGAATATCCTGATAATCCCACCACTAGCCTAGGGTGAGGTTTTGATTCTACAGTGACTGCCAAAGTTTCCCAAGGAGCTAACTTAATTGGTTTCCCATACTCTGCTGCCCACAATTTTACTGCTTGGTATACAGAGCTCTCCAGTTTGCTGCTTGTGTCTCTAGGAGACCCCCCGCAGCTGGAGACCCCCCGCAGCTGGAGTCCCCCGCCACCCGTTTCCCTGTTTCTTCCTCCCCCTCAATATGAGCTCCGCCTGCACCTTGCTGAACATCTGCCAACTCCGCCCCTCTACTCCCTTTCTTTCTTTTATGCTTTCTTTCTCTTTCTCGATCTCCCCTTTCTTCTTCAGAACTTGAAACTTCCCATAAAGAGTCTCCTGTCTGAACACTAGCGGCAACATTTACAGATAGCGAAGGGCCATAAAGAGCTGCTTTCACTAAGCTGTAAATAATAAAGTCAAGGTCTTTAACCGACCCAGCATAGCATGCTAACTGATTACTGACCATAATCCATCTACTACAGTCTACTCCTGTAAATTCCACCCACAGAGAGACCAGCCACAATAACTTTACAAATTTACGGCAGTCTTCATCTTTCACTTTCACTCCTTTCTTTGTTACTAACGTTTTTATCTGCTTGGCATAAACCTCCGTGTCACTAGGGCGAACAATGGGAATACTAAAAGACTGACCCATCGTTTCTAAGCGAGCACCCCCCTCCTCCTCGGGCTTAATTAAGGATAAACCTTTTCCCTGTCCCATCTTCCCGGGTATCCTTTGCGCCCGAGGCTACCTGGCAATCCCTCTTGAGCCTGCTCAAGGGGACAGGCGGTCGAACAATACGGCCCCACGTGGGGCGCCACCTGCCGGGGGTCCTATCGGGGTCCCCAGCCACCGCCCTCTACTCACCCTAATCCAGGGTCTTCAGACGTCTCTGGCACCCCACCCTAGTGGAGGGGAGAACAAACCAGGCAGAGCACCCGAGGAGAGGTTAACTTCTTTATTCTTGTTCCTGGAACTTCCAACAGCCCACAGCCTCTGTGCCTCCTTTTATCTCCCTCTTCTGGCCCTCACCCCTCCCTGTAGGCGGTTCTGCTCCTCCCAAGTCCTGCCCCTGGGGTGGAGCGTACCCGAGGGCGGGCCACTCAGGCAAGCCCGGGCAAGTCCAGGCAAGCCCAGTCCAGAGCCGCCCCCAACACACTTGAGTCAAGGAGACTAAAGATGGTTATGTTGCACTATGTTGCTCCAGCAAGAGCCTGTTCTACAGTGGTGGAGAGAAGGAGACAGGAAAAGAGAGGACAAAAACATTTATAAACTACTTCTAGAAAACACACACACACACACACACACACACACACACACACACACTTACAAGCACAGAGACAAACTTTGCTACAAATTCCAAGATACCTAGTGGTTAAACTTAAAAATTAAAATGAAAAAATTAGGAGAATAAATTATACACACAATTAGGAGAATGAACTATAAATTTATGAGAAAGGAAACTTGAATAGCACAAGATTATTGTGAATGCACCAAAAATCATAAGAGTAAAGATTATATGTGGATCACAATGTCGTATTTTCTCCTTTTTTTGTTGTTTTGTTGCTTCTTTTTTCTTTCTCACTTTTTTTTCTTTTTGAACTGATTTTTCTTTTGCAGCATGATCAATATAGAAATGTTTATAAGAATTGCACATATATAACCTGGATTGAATTACTTGCTCTCTAGGGGAGAGGGGTGTGGGGAAGGAAAGAAAAAACATTTGGGACACAAGGTTTGTCAAGGATGAATCTTGAAAACTATCTTTGCATGTATTTTGAAAATAAAAGTCTATTATTAAATAAGTAAAGATTCTAATGTATTCCAAAGTTCAAAAGAGGTCAAAGTACAACAACCACCAATTAAAAAAAAGAAAGAGAAAGAAAGAAAGAAAGAAAGAAAGAAAGAAAGAAAGAAAGAAAGAAAGAAAGAAAGAAAGAAAGAAAGAAAGGAAAAAGAAAGAAAGAAAGAAGTATATATATACCCAAACCTATTTTAAAAATTAACATCAAATAGACAAAAGCCCAAAAAGAGTACTTGGAAGAACTTACAAAGGAATTCAAAGTCAGATTAAAAACTGAGAAAAAAATTAAAAAATAAAATAAAAGCAATCCAAGAAAATTACAAAAAGAAAGTTGACTAAATGAAAAAAAAAAAGAGCTCAAAATCCTAAAAAAAATATCCTTGGAAACTAGAATTGGGCAAGAGAAATAAAATGATCTTAATAATTAGGGTCGATTTGTCTGTTTTTACTTCATTAGTATCATTTGAATATGATAACACCAAATTTTCTTTTATACCATGTATCTCTAGTAAGGTTCTTTTTCCTCTTCTTACTCATTTCTATTTTTATTTTGTTTTATTTTATTTTTTAATCTAGTTTTAATAATTATATATATATATTATATTTTTACAATGTAGTTTTATTTTATTTTATAATCTAGTTATTTGTGTTTAATGGTAGCCATGGTGAGGGGGGAGAGAGAAAAAGAAGGAAAAAATTTTACATGATAATTTTATTGTATTTGGTAAAGGAAATAGCAAGTTGTAAATAGTAGATTTGCAGTTTCATGTATAGACATTTTTTAATTGTACTGTCTTATGGAAATATTTATTTTGTTCCATGAATTGAAAGTAAATTTATTTTCTGAAAGACTGAAAACTCTACCACAGGTGGAGCACAATATGACTATCTGGGAGGGTGATTTCCCTAACTTTATGTGTCTGATATTTCTTTTCAGCTACCACAATTATACTTTGCTCACAGAGCACTGTGCCTTTTTTTATATTCATATTCCATGCTGGATGATCCCATGTCCACCATATCTCACATCTGATAAGAAAGTTCTTCAGAGAGACTTTGAGAATGTCTTTACATCACTTCTGAGCTCCACATGAATGCCCGCCTTAAAATATCCTATTAGAGAATGCCCGCCTTAAAATATCCTATTAGAGAAGTATGTGTTTGACATTCCAAAATGTGGCAACTCATCAGACTTGCACTTATTGTTGTAGAGTTTGAATGCTGGACAGATTAGTTGAAGAAAGTGCCTCAATGTTTACTACCTGATCCCACCAGATGATCTTTAGAAAGAACCTAAAGTAATTCAAAGGGAAGCATTTAAGTTTTCTGTCATAGGTCTGGGATACTGTCCAATTTTCACAGGTATACAACAATGAGATCAGCACAATAGTTCTTCAGAACTTCAGTATAATAAGCAATGTAGTATCTCTTTTCTACTATCCATTCTTTCTGAGCCTCCAAATGCCAACGTAGCTCTGGAAATTTGTTTGCCAACTTCATCACTTATGTATACATCCATGCAAAACATACTGCCAAGGAAAATAAACTTAAATACATTTTTAACATCTCCTATAACCAATGATTCCCTTTGTGGATGATGAGGTACTTTCTAGGAAAGACCCTCTGTTTTCTTAGCACAAACAGCACAGAATCTATTATACCTTGTTGCATATCAGCTTCACAAGCTTCTTTGATTTAATAATTATCTGTTTCACAGGATGAAGTTTTTGGGCAGAAAACATCATATTGTCTGCTTCTTGGCCCTCTCAGGCAGACAGTCGTATTGCAGGTAAAGGATCAGCTGATTTATTTTAAAAGGATCTTGCCAACAATGACTAAAAGAGAAAATTCTACTTGGTTGTCACAGGACAACTCATTCTTTTCCTTTATTGAGTCATTCAATTGGGGACTCAGATCTTCTGGGGGTATAACCTCCTTCTTACCAGATGATCTGGAAGATTTCCATCAGCTGTTTTTCATGAACAGTGGACCCCCTGCCTTGTGGATCTCTACTGTAATAATATCAGCATCTAAATCTTTGCCAACAAGAGGGCCTTACTGGCATTTAAAACTACTTCTTAAGTTGGAAATTTCTTTAGAAAATGATTAACTTCAATTTGAGGTATATAATCAATAGCTTCAGGATTCGTGATGATGGTCTGTTGAGAAGACTATTGAAATGTTCAGTCTATCTCTCAAGGATCATGTTCCTGTCACTAATTAGTATGACTTCATCAGTTCTGAAAAATTTAGATGCGCCAAAGGTCTTTGGCCCATAAATAAGCTTCATGTTACTGTGAAAATGCTTTGGGTTGTTAAAAGAAATTATGGATCCCTCTAATCTTTGCTTGCCCTTTACTTTTAATGGAGTTACATATGATCCTGTTGATAATCCTAATAGAGTTTTCCTTTTTCATTTAGTAACTTCTGGATTTTCCCATAATTTTCATCAAATCAATACTGATATTTGTGAGTATCCTGATTCATATGAGCAAATGTTCTCTATGCTAAATCTCTGATAACTGTCTATTATTTTTTCTGCTCCACTCTTACCAATAATATGTTGGTAAGTCAGTAACAAACTGCATCACTGCACTGTTTTTTTTTAATTATAGTAAGTTTATTTATTAAAAAAAAAAAACTTTGGCTGTAAGAATCACATTGGGAGAGAAAATCAGAGCAAGAGAAAAACCATGGGAGAGATTAAAAAAAAAAAAACAGACAAAAGAAGTGAATATAAGATGTGTTGATTTAGAGTCCTTAGTTCTTTTTGTAGATGCAGATAGCATTTTCTGCCCAAAATCTATTGGAATTGCTTTGGATCACTGAATCACTGAGAAGAATCAAGCCTTTCTTGGTTGGTCATTACACATTCTTGTTATAGTGTAAAATGTATTGCTAGTTCTGCATCAGTTCAAATAAATCTATCCAGGGCTCTCTCAATAATATTCCATTACCTTCATATACCACAAACTGTTCAGTCATTCCCCAATTGATGGACATCCACTCATTTTCCATTTCTTTGCTACCATAAAAAGAGCTGGTACAAACATTTTTGTACATATGGGTCCTTTCCACTCCTTTTTGATTTCCTTAGAATACAAACCCGATAATGGCACTGCTAGGTGAAAGTGAATGCACAGTTTTATAGGCCTTTGGGAATAATTTCAGAATGCTCTCCAGAATGGTTGGATCATTTCACAACTCTACCAACAGTAAATTAGTGTCCCAGTTTTCCACATTCTCTTCAACATTTCTCATTATTTTTCTTGTCATCATAGCCAATCTGTGAGGCATGAAGTGGTACTTCAAAGTTGTTTTAATTTGCATTTTTCTAATCAATAATAATTTAAAGCATTTTTCATATAACTATAAATGACTTAATTTCATCATCTGAAAATTGTTTGTTCATATCTTTTGACCATTTATCAATTGGGGAATGATGTATTCTTATAAACTTGACACAGTTCTTTATATATATTTTGAAATGAGATCTTGATCAGAATTACTGGCTGTAAAGATTTTTTCACAGCTTTGTACTTCCTTTTGATCTTGTTTCTGATGGTTTTATTTGTGCAAAACCTTTTTAATTCAATGTAATCAAAGTTGTCTATTTTGCTTTTCATAATGTTCTCTAGTTCTTCTTTGGTCATAAATTCCTCTCTTCTCAGAAGAATGGGTAAATTATCCCTTATTCTCCTAATTCGTTTATGGTATCATTCATTGTGCCAAAATCATGTGTCCATTTTGATCTTATTTTGGTATGCGGTGTGAGATGTAGGTCTATGGTAAGTTTCTGATATATTATTTTCGAGTTTTCTCAGCAATTTTTTTTTCAAATACTGAGTTCTTATTCCAGAAGTTAGAGTTTGGGGGTTTATTAAATTATTAGACTGCTATAGTCCTTGATTATTGTATCATGTGCATCTATTTTTGGATGATTTGATTTTATAATATAAAGGTTTGGTACTGCTAAGACACCATTCTTTGTGTTTTTTTTTCATTAATTCTCTTGATATTCTTGAACTTTTGCTCTTCCAGATGAATTTTTAAATTATTTTTCTAGTTCTATGAAATAATGTTGTGGCAGTTTGTTTGGTATGGCAATGAACAGGTAGATGATTTAGGAAGAATTGTCATTTTTATTATATTAGCTCAGTCTAGCCATGAATAATTGATATTTTTCCAATTCTTTAGAACTTATTTTATTTGGGTGACGAGTGTTTTGTAATGTTGTTTATATAGTTCCTGGGTTTGTCTTGAGAGATGGACAGCCAAATATTTTATTGTGTGTATAGTTGTTTTAAATGGAACTTCTCTTTCTATCTTTTGCTGATGGTCTTTGTCACTAATATATAAAAATGCTAATTATTTTTGTGGGTTTATTTTATATTCTATAACTTTGCAAAAGCTATGAATTGTTTCCAGTAGGTTTTTGGATGACTTTCTAGAATTCTCTATGTATATCATCATATCATCTGCAAAGAGTGACAGTTTAATTTCTTCATTGACTATCATAATTTCATTAATGTCTTTTTTCCCTTTTCTTATAGCAAAAGCCAAAATTTCTAGTACAATATTGAATAAAATTGCTAATAATGGGAATCTTTGTTTCACCCCTCATCTCATTGGTAATATGTCCAGCTTCTCTTCATTACAAATAATTCTTGCTTTATGTTTTAGATAAATACTGCTTATTACTTTAAGAGAAGCCCCTTTATCCCTATGCTCTCTAGTGTTTTTAATAGGAAAAGGTATTGTATTTTGTCAAAAATTTTTTTCCCTGCATCTATTGAGATTATCATATGATTTCTGTTGGTTTTATTGGTTAAATGGTCAATTATGGTAATAGTTTTCCTAATATGGAACCAGCCCTGCCTTCCTGAAATAAATTCCACTTAATTATAGTGCATTACCCTGCTGATGAGTTGCACTAATCTCATTTATATTCATTGAGGAGATTGGTCTGTAATTTTCTTGCTCTGTTTTAGATTTTTCTGGTGTAAGTATCAGTGCAATATTTGTGTAAAAGAAGAAATTTGTCAGTACACCTTCTCTACCTATTTTCCCAAATAATTTACATAGTTTTGGAATTAACTGGATTTTAAGTGTTTTTAGAATTCACTTATCAATCTGGCCCTGGAGATTTTTTTCTTAGGGAGTTCATTAATGACTTATTCAATTACTTTTTTTTTCTAAAATGGGCCTACTTAAGTATTTTATTTCCTTCCATTTTTCCTTCCTTCCGTTATTTCATCCATTTCAGTTGCATTTCATTTGCTGCCCTACAATTGAATAAAATAACTCCTAATTATTGCTTTAATGTCTTTTTCATTGGTGATAAATTCACCCTTTTCATTTTTGATGCTGGTGATTTATTTTTGTGTTGTTTTTTTCCTTTCCTTTTTCTGATCAAATTAACCAAAGGTTTATCTATTTTGTTAGTACTTTCATAAAACCAACTCTTGGTTTTATTTATTAGTACAATAATTTTTTTTAGTTTCTATTTTATTAATCTCTCCTTTGATTTCCAAAATTTATAAATTGATGCTTACTTGGGGTTTTTTAATTTTTAATTTTTCTAGCTTTTTAGTTGCATGTTTAATTCATTGATCTCCCCTTTCTCAGTTTTGTTCTTGTACCTATTTGGAGATATAAAATTTCTCCTAAGAAGTGTTTTGACTGCATCCTTAGGCTTTGATCTATAGGATTTGGTATATTGTCTCATTATTTTCATTTCTGATGAAATTTAGGATTGTTTCTGTGATTTATTGTTTGACCCACTCATTCTTTATATTTAGATTTTTTTAAATTAGCAATTGGTTTTTAGTCTATCTTTCCCTGGTCCTTTATTGAAAATAATGTTTTATTTCTTTGGGGTCTGAAAAGAAAGCATTTACTATTTTTGCCTTTTTGCATTTTTTGTGAGGTTTTTAATATGTAGTTAATTTTTGTGTAGGTACCATGTACTGCTGAGAAAAAGGTATATATATATAAATATATATATATATACATATATATATATATAAAGGTATATATCCTTTCTGTTCCTATTCGATTTTTTTCCAGCAGTCTACTATATCTAGGTTTTTTAGCATCCTATAAACCTTCCTGTTTTATTTCTCATTCATTTTGTAGTTAGATTTGCCCGATTCTGAGAGAGCCTGGTTTAAGTCCCACATGAAAATAGTTTTTCTATGTATTTCTTCATGCAATTGGCTTAAAATCTTCTCTAGGAATTTACTTGCTCTACCACTTGGTGCACACACATTTACTATTGTTACTTCATTATCTACAATTCCCTTTATCAATATACTTTACTTCCTTACTTCATTTAGTAAGATCTATTTTTATCTTTGCTTTATCTGAGATTATAATTGCTATCCCCGCTTTTTTAATTCAGCTAAAGCACAATAAATTATATTCCAACATTTTACTTTTATTCTATTTTTGTCTCATTATGTCAAATGTGTTTATTGTAAACATGGTGTAGGATTCTGTTTTTTAATCCACTCTGCTATTTGCTTTCTTTTTATGATAGAGTTCTTCCCATTTTCATTCACATTTATGATTATCAGATCTGTATTTTCTTTCATTGTATTTTCTACCCTCTATATACTTTGGTTTCCTCTTTCCACACTGCCCTTAGTTGGCTTTTTTACCTGCTCCACCCTTTACCTTATTGCCCATCACTCCTCCCCCCAATATTAGCAATGTCTTATCTTCTGCCCCCCCTTCTTCCCTTTTCTTACATTTTCCCCTAGGGTTTTTATCCTCTTTTCTACCCTGTCCCTTGCTTTTCTTTTCTTCTTTCTCCTCCTATTCCTTTATAGGGTTAGATAAATTTTTATACCCAAATAAATGATTAAATTATTCCTTCTTAAAGCCAAAACTGATGAGATCAAACTTCATACAAAGCTCATCTCCCTTCTTTCTTTCCCTAGCTTGTAAAACATCTTCTGTACCTCTTCATGTAAACTAATTTTCCCATTATATGTCCCCTTTACACTTTTTACAATACATACATTTTTCTATACCTTAATGTCTTTTTCTTTGATGTCATCACAACAGAGTCCATGCACAACCCTATCTCATGATGCCCTCCTCTGTCTGCCCCAGTGACAGATACAGTTCTCCAGACCTAGAGATATGGTTTTCCAATCTAGAGAAGTAAACAATTTAAATATATATTTTCCCTTGTTTTCCTTTTTATGGTTCTCTTGGATCATATTTTGTAGATTAAATTTTCTGTTTATTCCTTTTTTTCAATAAAAATGATTGAAAGTCTCTTACTTCATTGAAATTTCATCTCTTCCCCTAAAAAATGATGCTGAATGGGGGCAGCTAGGTGGCGCAGTGGATAGAGCACCAGCCCTGAAGTCAGGAGGACCTGAGTTCAAATCTGGTCTCAGACACGTAACAGCTGTGTGACCCTGGGCAAGTCACTTAACCCCAATTGCCTCAGCAAAAAAAAAAAAAAAATTGATGCTGAATCTTGTTGAGCAGTTAATTCTTGGTTGTAACCTCAGGTCCTTTGCCTTCTTGAATATGGTATTCCAGCCTCTCCAATCCTTTATTGTAGAGGCACCCATATTCTGGGTAATCCTGAATGTTGCTCCTTGATATTAGATTTGTTTTTGTCTGGCAGATTGCAGTATTTTTTCCTTGAGATTATACTTTTGGAGTTTCTCAATTATGTTCCTTAGGGTTTTCCTTTTGGAATTTCTCTCAAGAAGTGATTGATGGATTCTTTCAATCAGTATTTCCCCCCTCTGTTTCTAGAATATTGAGGCAGTTTTCCTTAATGAGCTCTTGTAGAATGCTAACCAGACTCTTTTTTTGGTCATGGCTTCTAGGAAGGCCAATAATTTTTAAATTGTCTCTTCTTGATTTATTTTCCAGTTTGGTTGTTTTGTCAATATGGTATTTCCCATTTTCTTCCCTTTTTTCATTCTTTTTACTTTGTTTGATTGATTCATGCTGTCTCACAAAGTCATTACCTTCCATATGGCCTGTTCTACTTTTTGATTTGTGATTTTTCTCCAGTTATCTTTTATATCTCTTTTTCCATTTGGTTTATTCTACTGTTTAAGGAGTTGTTTTCTCAGACAACTTGTTTTCCTTTTTTCTCAGACTGTTGATTCTCTCATATATGCCTCTCATTTCCTTTATCATCTTTTTCTACTTTTCTTATTTGCCTTTTGAAGTCTTTTATTAGAATTTCCAAGAAGGGATTTCAGACCAATTTATCTCACTCTTTGAGATTACTTCTGTGGACATTTTGTCCTGGTCTGAGTTTGTGTTTTGGTCTGCCCTGTCACCATAGTGGCTTTCTATGGTCAAGGTTCTTTTCTCTTTTCTTTTGATATTTCCTTTTTTTTTTTTTTTACACTTAATGTGGAGCTCTGCTCTTGGGATAAAGTGAATGCTGTCCCAAACTTCTTGTGCAGCTCTGAACTTGGACTTTGAGCAGAGCATCCCCTTGTGTTTGCAAGGGGTAGTTTTACCTGCTCTACTCAGGAAACAACCTGGTTTCCCAGAGTTTACCTTCTGAGCTGGGACTGGAAGCTGCCCCACTGATTTCTTCCTCCACTGAGTCAGGACCGAGGGTCTTAGGTGGTGGTTTGCTGTGATTAAGACCCTTTTACTGCTTTCTCACAGTCTGTCTGACTTGGGCTAAATACGCTTTTCACTCCAGTAAGATCAATTTTTCTTGAGTTTTTTCAGCCTATCCTAAGGTCATTTCATTCTGTCAGACTCTGTTCAATGGCTTGGTTTCATGTGGTTTTAGAGGAAAACTGGGACAGGTCAAGCAGTTTCCTAACTTTACTCCACCATCTTCAGCAGCTGTAATTGTTGGAAAATTTCATCATTGAATCACTGCACTGCTGGAAACAGCCAAGTCATTCACAGTTGATCATCTTACAATACTGCTGTTACCCAAAGCATAGCACATTTCACTTTGCATCAGCTCATCTGTTCCCAATTTTTCTGAGACCTTCCTGCTCATAATTTCTCATAGCACAACAATAATTAATCATAGCCACACAACACAATTTGATCAGTCATTCTCCAGTTGATGGGGAATTTCCAATTCTTTGCCACAGGAAAAGAGCTGCTATATTTTTTTTGCTTTTTGCTGAGGCAATTGAGGTTAAATGACTTGCCTAGGGCCACACAGCTAGGGAATGTTAAGTGTCTGAGACATTTGAACTCAGCTCCTCCTGATTTCAGGGCTGGTGCTCTATTCACTGTGCCACCTAGCTGCTCCTGTTGTGTGATTTTTTTAAAACTGAGCACTTCTGCTAGGGCACAGGAGAAACTGTCCCAAGCTTCTTAAGCTGGTTGCCAGAGGTCTGAATTTACACCCTTCATCTCCTATTGTCTTGGAGTAACCCAACCTTGCTGTCCTTGTTGTGCTAGGATTCCAGGGCTTATAATTTGTATTCTGCATTGGGCAGGAGTCCTCACAGGTGACTTAATGTGACACAATTATACTCAGTTTATAGTGGTACACTGAGCTAGGACTGAGGGCCCTCAATTTCTTATCTGTGCTGTGGCTAAGACCCTCCTGCTGACTTGCTTGACATTCTCTGTGCTGGACTGAGTTCTCCTTTTACCAAAGTGAGAGAGACCATTCCTGATGTCCTTATACATCATCTTAAGCTGGAAAATTGTTTCATTACATCGCTTTGTGGGTTCTGTCACTTTAGAATCCATTCAGAGGCTTAATTTAATGTTGTTTCTGAGGAAAACATGGGGGAACTCAGGCAACTTTCTGTCTTCTCTCTGGCATCTTGGCTTCTCCCCAATCCCTGATAATCCAGAGTTTCTTATGTGGAGTGTGAACTATCTCTATATCCTGAAAAATTCAGAACTAGAAGTGTCCTGAAACCCTGAATCCAAAGGTAAACATATCAGTTTGAATATTCATGCCTCACAAATCAGGAGTTGCTTCATATTTGGTATGATTTATTATTTTGTTGGTTGTCTAAAACTAAGAACATAGGATAAATGTTTAGAATGGAAAATTACTTCAAAAGTTTGTTGTGGATGCTTTTTTAAATTGAGTTATTAAACATTTACTAGCACATGCTTATCCAAAATGCATATTTCTGTTAGATATAATACAAATGAGTACCAGCATTGTATAGTCAAGAACAAATTTTAGAATCAGGAATAACTATCTAGGTTCAAGCTCTTCTTTTAATGCTGTCTATTTTCCTAGCAATTTATTATATATCTCAGACTCCTAGACTAGAATTGTCAAAAACACAGCATATAGTGCATAACATTCTCAAGCATCTTGGGAACCAGATTAAAATGTAAATGACAAATATTTAACAAAATAAAACATAAATAATATCATATTTTAAAACTAAGTTACTATATGCCTTGTAGAAATAGTTAAGTATGGATTGATGGCCCCATTTCTATTTGAGTATGACACCATTGCTTTGGGCAACTTTTTAAAACTGTAAGTTTTAAAGATAGTGACATTCTGCTTTAGTAGAGTTTTCTTCAATCAGGAGGTTCCTTTAACCAATGAAATCACAGGTTGAACTAATATATATCATTTTAAATATGCAATTATACCAATCCTGAGTTTTTCAGAATTTTCATCAGTAAACTTCATAGTTTTAAAACAGTCATATGTAAATTTGCTCCTGGGAAAGAATGCACTACAATCAACTTGACCATCAATTGGTATATTTCCCTGTAACCATGCTTCTTTTATTCAATTGCTCTCAAAATTATCCACTTTGCCTAAGGTTCTCTGAAAACTGATTCATATCCAGTTTCTTTTCTTTTCTGTTTCACACACAATTCTCATTTTGTACCCTTTCATAAATAAAATGTCCACATTAGAATGAGGCAGTATATTCTGCTTATATTTAATATGCTACTCAAAATTTCTAATGTAGAGAAAATATTAATTCTACCTTATAATATATAACACATTTAGGTGAGGAAAATATATCATGGCATCCTTTCCTAACTACCTTTTATAAACACGTGCTTTAGGATAAGAGTTAGATGTGATGAGAACCTCATATTCATTTTCAATAAACACTGCCCAGCATCCTTCTTCTTTTCACTTTCCCCTCTGCTTTTTATTTTTCATGTTCAATCTCTGTATTTATTTCAATTCAATTCAACAAACATCAGTAGCATTAGAATGATTGAAATTTTAAGAATGCCTTAAAATGCCAAGCCATATCAATTAACAGAGTGCAATTTTTCCTTTAAAGCAAAGAGAAAAAATATTTAGTTGCATGAACATGTTTAATTCAAAATGAAATTTAATATTTACTATTTTTTGTACTTAATGCATACTTAACAGAGATAGAAGAAAGAAAAGATTCATTATCAAATAAGTGGTAATCACTTATTTAAGAATCATATTTCTTAGGAAATACAAAGCTTTTATTGTGAGTTTTCCATAGATATATTTTTGGGGTTTTTTGTTTCTGTTTTTGTAAATATACATCTTGTGTACTTGTATAGTATTACAAGGGCAAGGCATTTTGATTGAAGAAACATCTATGTCTTCACCCATAGTATTTATAACTTCCAATTGGACAATTACTAATAAAATTCTCACTCACCTTTTAGATACATTATCAATGGCTAAAGTCTGAATTATAAACTTTAGTATGATTATCCAGCTTTTGATGTAGGATATATCTAGAATATTTTAGAAAACATGCATAGACCTTATCTTATTGTCTGCTTTCACTGAGTAATGTCTTGCCATTGGTCAAAATTGGTAAAAAAAAAATCTATTCTCATGCTATTCTTGTAAAATAAGATGATATACAGCTTTTGCTTTAGATTATTCTCTGCTATAATCTGAACATCTGAATGAAGGGTATTTACAACTGTTGGAACTGGATCTCTCACACTGATTTGAAGTCTGTGGTCTCAGCAGATTTCAAAACCAGTTTCATGCAGTGGTTTACATGTTTTCATTATTTCTAGAAATCCTCAGTTGGCCCAATGACTACTCCTAACTATGCTAAGCTTTTTTGCTATGAAAATCTCAAGAAAAGATCAAGGAATGCAAAATTACCACTATAGGTTACATTGTAGGTTTTGTTAAATAATTGTTCCACAAGCTTCAACACTACTTACATAGATTGACTAAGAAGGAGAAAGAAAAGGAGCAAACCTTTATTAATCTATTATGTAGCAGGCACTGTTATAGGTGATTTGCAAATATTATCAACAAAATATCATTA
The DNA here is from genome assembly GCA_023553655.1 of Myrmecobius fasciatus. Lineage (NCBI taxonomy): Eukaryota > Metazoa > Chordata > Mammalia > Dasyuromorphia > Myrmecobiidae > Myrmecobius > Myrmecobius fasciatus. The sequence continues at coordinate 50,958 of JAJPUD010000435.1, forward strand.
CCTTCTAGTATTGTATTTCCAATTCCTCCCCCTTAAAAAAACCTGTTGATTATGTATTTTATTTCAATACATATTGCCTTGTTTTAAGTATATCAGATAAATATAAAGAGTGCCTCACAAAGCATCAATTGTTTATTGAACATTCTATACACACAAGGAATAAATAACTTCTGATGATTTAAAATAAAAGAATTCTATAAAGGAGATATTAGGCAAAACATACCCTTGGACAGAATCTGCTTCCTTTTAGTTTTAGGCCAAAATGAACATATCTCATTATTTAGGAATTAAATTTATGGTATAATTTTATTAAACAAATGATAACACTAGGAATTGTCCCACATCTTTTTATAAACGGGTCTCTTATACTGATATCACCATGAGTCACAATTAAGACCAAAGAACTTTTCAAATTTATCTAATGTATTTTATTAGTTCATATTACCTGTTATACATTGACCTTTGTCAATTCTACATTTCTGAATATTTATAAGCATTGACTCAATAATTAAAATTCCTAGAATATAGAATAGAATATTCAGTAATGCCAGTAAAAGCTAATAATATTTAGCTCTTACACAGCTCTTCATACTGCCTGAAAACTGGAAGGTTATTTCATTAGTTATATGAAGTATATACTAGAGAGAGGAGGTTGCAATCAACAAGACCAATTAGAAATCTATTTCAGTACTACAAGTAAGAAGTAATAGGGGTCTGAACTATGGGAGTAGTCATATAGGTGAAGAAAGCAATAAAAGAAGGTAGAATTTACAAAGCTCCACAATTGACAAAATATGAAGATAAAAAAAGGAAAGATTTGAGAATGATTCTAACTTTAAGAACCCAGGTAACTAAATGGATATCGTTTTCCTCAACATTAGCAGGAAAGTTCAGGAAAAGGATGGATTTAGCGGGAAAGATAATGAATTCCATTTTTGATACATTGAGTTTGGGTTGCCACTGGGACGTCCAGATAGAGGTGAAATCTCTTGAGTCTTCATTTAAACCTCTAACAGAATAAAATTAACTACCAGTTTTGGTCATGGGTGAATCATCATGTCCTACTTAAACTTGAAATGGTTTCCTGATCAAATTGTCTTTTCTCATAGACTATGAAGGTAGTACCACCTACATTTTACCTAGTACATTTTTTCCCAAGAGAAATATTGTTTTTATGTGATGACGATATAACAAAAACCACAGGCAGCAGAGGAAAGTAAAATATGTATTAATTTCAAGAAAGATAACCACAAAAATGAAAAATCTATTACATGCAAGTTCAAAAATATGTTTCATCCCAAAGGCTAAATCCATGTTTGTTCACTATAAATTTGTTTAATAAAAGACAAGGTTAAACTAAACATGTGGAACAGCTGAGGCAGAGGTAAAGTTGCTAGGTGAGGATTATGAATATATTGACATTGTTCAAATAATTCACAATAAAGTGGTTTTTCTGACTAGCATCTTAAGTCTATCAAAAGCTGATAAATCAAGAAGTCAAAGTTGATTTATATAAACAGTGAGCCTTGATTGCCTGCCCCCTAAAAAAAAGTACACCAGCTAAAATGCACATTTTACGGCCAAACATCATATTATATCAGAGCAAAACTCCATTGGGCTTTTACAGAATCATACAAAAATGTTTCTTTGCATGAGTCTGCATTCTAAATATGAAACTTTTGCAGGTGTGGAAAAAACTCACGATGAATGAACTCAAAGGAAGTAAACATTTTGAAATTAAAGCATTCACAAATCATGGGGTTTACAGCAGATGTTATGTTGTCCCTAACCAAAGAGTGAAAAGGAATGTGTTTCTAAAGATACAAATTGAAAAGTTTTGGGGTTCAGGGGTTCATCAAATAATGATTTATTTGAATTTGAAGAAAAAAACTGCCAGGAAATGCTCCTATTAGATTTTGCTCCACAAGATTTAACCCTCAAATACATGAAAAGTTAATGTTAATGCTATCTAACTAGCCAGAAGCTGTTCTCTTTGGAGGAAAGCCATGATTACTCAGGCATGTGCTTGCAGAGTGATGATAACAATACTAGTGCCAGATTTCAAGAGCCAAACTGAATTTTAGGAACATCAACTCATCAATTTGGAGTGGAGATAGAACTTAGAAAATATTTAGTCTAAGTTTCTTATTTTATAGTTAAGTAAACTGAGGCCCAGAGAGTTGTTGGATTTGCCCAAATTCACATAGTGTCAGTGAAGAGATTTAATCCTTTTCCAGAACTCTGGCCATCACTTTCTGCTATCACCTTACCAATAGCTAACTTGCCACAATGTGATACTTTAAACAAGGGTTCTTGGAATTCATGAACTCTCAAAAAATCCTTGGACATTTCCTTCAAGTATTACAAAATATATTCCAAGAGAGGTCCATTAGCTTCATTAGACAGCCAATGACACTCATGCTACAAAAAAAATTTAGGATTTGTGCTTTAAGGGATCTGTAATCCCATCTATGTGGCTCCCTTTTTAATTCTTTACAATTCTATGTATGCCATTCCAAAAATTCTCCTTACTTGATACACCAAATATTTTTTAGATCTCTTGATGTAACATAAATACATATGAAATATTTAGAGTACCTATCCATTATCCCTTGTTTTCCCTGGCATATATAATAAAATCATAGTTTGAAAATATCTAGCTCAGTACCTGCCACATAGTAGAAAGTTAACAAATTACTTTCCTTCCCTCTCTGCCCTACCTATGTAATTAGATATCCTTTAAGTGGAGAAAACCATGCAATTTTTCTTATTAATAAAACTACAACTTCTACTGCATGAACTCTCTAAACCATTCTGCACAGCAGCTCTTTCAAACATCTCCTTCCCTCCTCAATCCTTTTATGACTCCCCTTCCCACCACTTTCTCAGCAGAGAACCTTGCTTCCTAGTTTATAGGAAAAAGAATAAGTGAACTGCAATTTCTTTCCTCTCTTCTATTATTCAGATGCCTTCAGCCTTTCTCTTCTTTTACACCTATTTCACATAATGGTCTTTCTCTTTAACAAAGTTCTACTTTGTGAAGCAATCTCATTTCCTCCAACAAATTAACCTCTCACTCTTTTACTTATTTTCAATCTCTCCCTGCCTCTATTGGCTCATTTCCTCTGACCTACAAATATTTCCATGTCTATCCTATCAACAACAACAACAACAACAACAAAATCTTCATTTGATCCTTCCATCTCATATATCATGCTGACTCATGTTCTTTTTAGCTAAATTCTTCAAAATGACTCTTTCACTCACCACACTCTCTTCTTGATCCCTTGCAATCTGGCTTTTGACCTTATCTTTGCAGTGAAATATTCTCTCCCAATGATCTCTTAGTTGTCAAATATAAAGTCCTTTTTCTTACACCTCCTTGCTAACCACTCTTCTCCTTAGTGGTCTCTTCTCTCTATGTTTCTTGGGACACCACTCACTCCATAAGTATTATAACTCCTATGTCCTTTGCTGTATCCTCTTCCAGATCACTCCTTCTTAACATAGGTGCCCTTAGACTTTGAGAGTTCTGTCACATGCCCTCTTTTCTTTTTCCTGTAGATTATTTCACTTGGTGATTTCTTCAACTCCCGTGGATTTAATTACCGTATCTGTGGTGGTGATTCTCTAATCTAACTATGATGCCCAGTCTCCTCCCCTCCAATAAGTGCATTTCCAACTGCCTTTCAGACATATCAAACATGATGTCCAATAAACATCTTAAACTTAATATGTCCAAAAATAGCTCATAATTTCCCCCCTAAAACTGTTGTGCCTGTCTGTTTCCCTCAGTTAGTCTCAGTTTCCCTCAGTTACTGTCTCAGTTTCCCTCAATTACTATCTCAGTTTCCCTCAGTTACTGTCTCAGTTTTCCTCAGTTACTATCTGTTTCCCTCAGTTACTGTCTCAGTTTCCCTCAGTTACTGCCTCAGTTTCCCTCAGTTGCAGTATCTGTCTCCCTTAATTGCTGTTTCAGTCTCCCCTAATTGCTCTGTCCCAGAATAGAAATCCCCACTTCCTGACCTTCAGAAATAATTGGACTCACATTACAAAGTAATCATGAAACCTCCAGATGGTCAGCCTTGACCTACCTCTTTTCTATCTATGACCCAGACTAGTAGTCTGCTTTGGCAAGGCTCCTTACTCCTAACCTTTCAGAACTGAATTTATGGTTTCCTTGGACACCAGATGTGCTCAGCTGTTCCCATTAGTTCTTTGTTTCCCTGAGCTATAGGAACCCTATATAGAGCATTAAGTTCCTTGATGACACCGCTGTGTACTTTGTACTCAGTCGGCAGACATTGCAGTGTATCAGTCTCCAGGGTGGACTGTGTGCTTTGAGTCATGAGTCCCACCAGGCCTGATCCATAGCTATGGATTCTGAACTGTCAATTAACATCAATAAAGCATTACCTAATTTCCATGTGTGATACTGCCTCAGTTTCTCCCTGAGCATTACAAAACCACATTCCCTCTTACTATATAGGCCGGCATCATTTTCTCAGTCCCTCAGAATGGTAAATAGGAATCATCCTTCATTTCTCATTAACTCCCATATCTTATTTGTCCTCCCCCAAAACTTATCCATCACCAAGGTCGATTGATTTCAACTTTTTAACATGTCATAAATGCCTCTTTTTTCTTTTTTTAACTTCTTTTTGGGGGGCCAGAGGATGAGGTAATTGGTTTTAAATGGTCTAGGGTCACATAGGTAAGTAAGTGTTAAGTATCTGAGGCCAAATTTAGAACTCCGGTCCTCCAGACTTCAGAGTTAGTGCTCTATCCACTATACAATCTAGCTGATAAATGCCCCTTTCCCCCCCCCCCCCAGGCACTGCCACATCTTTGATATTGACAGTGATCACCTCACACCTGTCTTATTAAATAGGCTTCTGATAGGTTTGCCTGCCACAAATCTCTCCCCACACTAATCCATTCTCCATTCAGAGTTCAGAGTGAGCTTTATTAAGCAGGTACAAATATAATTATGTGGAAGCCAGCCTAATGCTGAAATAGTTCAATTTGTGGAAGACAAGGAGGGATTTATATTACCTTCATATTAAAAGAAGCAGGAGATAAACTGATCCAGGGAGAGAGTAAGTCATTTTATGAATATGAATGGAGACACAAAGAAGTGGAAAATTCCAAGACGGGCATTGAATTCTTGGAACATTAAAATAAGCACAATGATGCAGATTCCAAGGCTCAATCACAGAAAACTGGATGAACAAGGTGTTTAGAAAGACTTGAGCAAGATCTTGAGTGTGCAGTTTCTGCTCAAGATTGCCCCTGAGATAATCATGGCTGATTTTGTGGTTTCTGGCAGATACAGGAATCTACAAATTTGGCTAATCACAACAGATCACTGGTATGTCAAGCAGTTCTGAGTTTCAGAAATCCTTCTAATTAGCTGATTGTTGTGTAACTCTATTGTCCTGATACTCTGTGAAAAGGGAAATTCTAACATCTAGTACTGTCATTACAGAGTTCATGTCCACAAGTAATTTTCTTTTTTTTTCTTTTGAATTTTGGAATAAAACAAGAAATTTCATAACATAATACAATAAAAACGAGATTTTACATGAGATCAAAAATTCATTAGGTACAATGGACTATTCTTTTAAAGACATAACAATATTATCATGTAAATTTCCTTTGTTCCTTTTTTGTCTTTCTTCCTCTCCTTCCCACTTCAGAGATGGCTATTATTAGACACAAAGGTACAGAGATGTAAAATTACTTCCAAATATTTTTAAAGTGTCTGATCATGTCACCTACAAGTCAATAAATTCCAGTAACTTCCTTTTGCTTCTAAGATCACATACAAAATCTTCTGTTTGACATTTGTAGTCCCCTCTGACCTTTTTAGTCTCATTACACTTTACTCCTTACTCAATTCTTCAATCCAGTAATGATGGTCCCCTGGCTGTTCCACAAGGAAGATATTTTATCTCTTGGCTGAAGGCTTTTTTTCTGGTTGTTGCCCATTCATGGAACACTTTCAATCCTTTTTTTCCCCAATTTCTGACGTTCCTGGATTTCTCTAAGTGGCAATTAAGATTTTGTCTTGTACAGGTATTTTCCCTTGCCTCTATTAATTATTTCCTATTTATACTGTATAAGGCTTATTCATACCTATTTGCTTGAATATTGTCTTCCTTATTAAATTGTAAGGACTTTGAGGGAAAGAACTAACTGGCTTCTTCTGTTTTTTTGTTGTTTGTTTTTTTTTTATTTTTTATCTGCAATAAAATATGAAGGTTCTTAATAAATATTTGATAGATGTATAGTAGTAGTATCAAACTCACATTTATATGGGGACCATTAAACAATATATGAGAATCCCTGAAGGCTGCATATTGATTGAGAAAGCCTTATATATTTGTATTTTTTTTTCATTTATATCAACACATTAAAGTTAAATAGGAACAACTTTTTAATGTGATTCAAACTATACTAGGGGGTATTGTAGGCTCCATGTGGGCAACTGGCAGTGTATTTGACTTGTCTGTCATTGTAGTCAGGACTTTCCAACAACTCCTATCATATGCCCTTCCAATGACCTTAGGATGATTAGTTATTATGTGCAGGAAAGAAAAAAAAACTAACTCAAGCAATTAAAAGATTTAACTAGATTAAACATTGGATCAAAATGCATAGCAGCATTTTCATGAAAAAAAGTAAATTAGGAATCAGGAATATAACATGAAATCATATTTTAAGGTAAATGTTTAGTAGGCCTAAGAGTCCAACTCAGAGAAAATATTCTGAAATAAAAATTCCAAAGAATAAGTTAATGTTAGTAACATAAATTTGGACTTACTTTATAGTAACTTTAAGAGAACTGTCCACAGAAATATTGAAAATTCTGATACATTAAGCTTACTCATACAGTTGAGCAAATGTCTTACCAGATGCCTAGTTTTGATTATTTTTATGATTTAATTTTTTTCGGCTGCCCAGTTTTTAATGTGCTGTTTTATTCTACATCTGAGGACTAGACAGGAAGAAATTAAAGAAAGTTCTACATGAAACATATTTAGCATCCTCTCAGGGCATGACGCATTCACCGATTTAGCAATTGGCATTAGATTAGGCCAGAAAGTGTTCCAAAGAAAACTGGATGAAGGCCTCAAAACTGTTGTGTACCTCATTTTGAGTGGAGAGCTAATGTGAAAGATGATAAAGCCCTTTGGAATTTCATGTACCAGAATCTTGAGGGGAGGTTAGATGGGAAATGGATTAAATTAAGACAGTGCCTTCTTAGGACAGAGGAAACATTATTTTAGATTTACTTTTGTCTGTATAAAAAAACTTTTCTCAGGCCCACAAAATGCAACATGGCTTCTCCTACCTTGCCTTCATAATCTATTCAGTTTATCACAGCTATATCAATTACATGGTGATTGAATCAGCCACCTATTCTGCTTATTAAATTGGCCTTCCTCTTCTCAGTGATAATCTATTTGTTCAGGAATAGATGTCAACCTTTGTTAAAAGTAAGTTTGAAAGAGTGGTGGTAGTCTTTACTGACAAACAGGTGCCAATACCATGCTGACTTGAAAATGACAAATGACCTTGCCAAGTCTACCTCAGACCTTGCTGAGGACTTGGCACCATTAAGTGATCTCCTAATGGATGATTCACAGGTTCCCTTAGACACGCAGCAAGAGTTTTTCTTCACTGACATGAGGCAACTAATTGAACTTTTTACATATTAATAGAGAAATGGATAAGATCCTTAAGGTGAATATAGTTAAGTGAAGAATTGCTGCTGTGTGGTATGTGGTAGAATAGAACTACCCAGAATTTTCCATCTAGCACATCCCAACTAAATTTTTTACAAACTAATTTGACTTTTATGTATGCCATTAACACGGGTCCAGCTAAATAATAAATCAAAAGCACTTCTTAATCATCCTTTAGATGCCAAATATTGATAGGTTTGGGGAAATAGAGATACCAAAAAAAGGGAAATAATCCCTGCTCACAGTGAGTTTACTTTCTAATAAGGGAAATAATGAGTACATATAAAAAGTATGCAATATAAGATTAAAGTGATTTTTTTAAAAATGCGTAGAAGCCTTATGCAAAATATTTTAGAAAGGAGAGTGTTGAAGTTGGGGATTTAGGAAAGACTTCACACAGAACATAATACCTTAACTACATCTTAAAGGGTAATAACTTTTTAAAGCAGCAAGCAGTAATGAGAAAATCCATTCCAAGGATAGGGGATAGCCAATGCAAAGGCATAGGGAATGAAGCTGAGGTGTTGTGCATAACGAACAGAGAAAAAAGTCAGTCTAGCCAAATCATAGAATGATTGTGACAGAATCTACATCTTCTAAAGTAAAATAATTCCATAATATATAGGTCAGAGAAGAAAAAATATTCATTGTCAAGATTTGTAAAGATTGATTCTGGAAGCAGAAGAAAACAAAATTGTAAAGTTTATTTAAGTATCAAGTTCATGATACTATTTTCCACTTTCCTGAGTCAACCAAAAAATTATTGGAATAAAGAAACAGCTTTAATGGAGCAAGGATAAGCTGGAGTACTGAAAAGTCTAATTCCTAAATGACTCTGAGAAATATGTAAGTGACTGTAAAAAGTGATTGAACTGTCTAGGAAATGGATACCAATAGTTAATTCTATTTTTAAGGTGAAAGACTTTTGTAACGAGCTGTGTGACCTGACAGAAGATAAATATTATGTATTTCAGTAGCATTCTTCAGCTTAGTAGTCATCATTAATGTTCACAGTTTCAATGAGGTCAGAAAATGTCATATATTCCCTAAATCTTTTTTTTTTTTCCAGTGAATAAATCAGCATACAGATGTCAAGGGAATTGTCTGAGGTCAAATGAGAAGGGGGAAAAATCTTCAGAATTCTCTATCCTGTTACCCTGTGCATTGTACATGGTATGAGGAAATTAAGATAGCACTGAAGTAATAGAAAACATAAAGAAAACTGGGAGGAGACAGAAAACTAGAACTGCAGGAAAAGATAAACTGCATCAAATCCCTCTTAACTTATATGTCTCTAAATACTCATTCACATAACAAAGAATTTACTCAGAATGAAGAATTTGTACGGAATTGACTCTACTATGGACAATAACCCTATCTTCAATATTTCAATTGTTGATTTCTTATTGACAGAGGCAGATGTGTTTTTCAGAACATGCTTTATTGGTCAGAGAGGGGAAAAAATTCTGACCTACTTTTTTAAATTGCTACCTTTGGGTTTTGTTTTTTTTTTTTTAAAAATGAGCAAAGAATCTTGAGATGTGTGAAATCTCTCTTGAGATCAGTTACCAAGAAAGCATTTGCAATGCAATAGTTCCTTCATTAAAGTGTGAAGCTGGATGTGACAATTGGCAAGGTACAAATGACAGCAATTATCTGGTTAATTGCTATAATTTAAATGTAGGCTGTGACTTTGGATTGCCACTTAAATTCTTCCTTAACCTAATAGAAAATAAGTAAGGCCCCTGACTAGTAAAGGGTCATTGCTCTATATATCTCAAAGTATATACATACAGCTGAGTTAGTTTTCTCAGAGACATTCCCCATTTAGAAACTGGCAGATATATCATTGAGCACAAAATATTATACACTTCCTGTGAATTGAGGAAATTTTCCACTTGTGAAACTTAACTCTTTCCAACATAAAGTTGTTTTTCAGGGTGAGTAAATTTAGTGTCTCCTTTAAAAAAAACAAAAGGAAAAACAAAACAAACAAATAAGCAAAAAAAGCCTTTAATGGACCCTCTAACCAGAGTAGCTAATTAATTTGCCCTGAGATCACACACATTGGAAGTGACTGGGCCTGAGTACAAATATACATCCTCCTATTCCAAATCCAACACTCATTCTTGAGCCAATCTAGCACGTGGGGAGGATAACTTTGTTGTATTATTTTGATAAGAATGAACTCATTAGTATCAGGCAGAGACAAATAGCCAGGGTTTCCAGACAATATCTAGATTGATGCATATAAGAAAGAAATTCTAGATATTCAAAAGAAAACTTTGGATTTACAATCGTGTAATATCTGAGCAACACACTGTGACTTGATAAATATGCAAAAGTATAGTAAGAGGAAACACGTTTCTTTTTATACTTACAAGAAAGAACATCTTACAGACAACAAATGGCATGCTTTTTCTGAGACCCATCCAACTTAATAAAAGAACAGTAAATACTGAACTAATATGCTCCTTTGTTTTTCATCCTTTCTTTCTTTCTTTCTTACCCTTTTTCCCCCTTCTTTCTTTCCTCCTTTCTTAATTTTTCTTTCTTTTTTCTATCTTCTTTTCTTTTTCTCTTTGTAAAAATCATCTCAGCACTATCTTTAAAGCACAACATTATGTATAATAGGGAATATAAACATGAGAAAAACAAATTTTTCCTTACTACTTTTAGAGTACAGTTGAGGAATTTGAACAAATAACCAAGTTAGCAAATGATTATAATCCAAGGCAAAAGGTTATGAGATAATAAATGCCAAAAAAAGTTGTGTGTAAGGAGGAATAGAATCATAAGATCACTGATTTAGATCAGAGTTTCTTTACCTGAAGTTGCTGAACTTTTTTCAAAAGATATTTTACCAATTCTATTTCTTTCCTCTTATTTTAAAAATTATTTTTCAGTTGCAAATTCTTTTTATTTCCTAAACTGTCTCTTGACCAATGAGAAGGCAAGAAAAGTGAAACCTATAATAAATGTGAATATACATGAAAAAAACAATTTCCTCAATCTCCATGTTCAAACAAAAAAAGTATGAAAGAGAAAGGGAAAAAATGGTTCAGTATATACTCTAAATCTATCAGTTTTCTAAGTGAAAGTGAATAGCATGGTTCATCATGGAACCTTTGATATTATAGTAGGTCATTGTATTGATCGGAGATACTAAGGCTTTCAGGGTTGATCATCTTTAGCATATTGCTGACAAACACCTGTATTTCAATAGAATTGCTTTCCTTTGGATGCTATATCTTACAATGGATTCATAACCTTTACTAAAATATAAATCACACTTACACACATGCTCATACATACAGAAAATACACATAGACACATACATACATACAGAAAGCTAGAAGCAGAAGTGAAACTGGAGGCCAGCAATTCTAACTACTTCTTAGAGATAAATAAACTTAGAGATTTAGTGATTTGCCCAAGGTCACTTGGACAATAAATGTCAGAGAAAGAATTTAAACAAAGATTCTTAACTCTAGAAGCAATGCTTCTAGATCTTTTTTTAAATTTTTTTTATTAAAGCCTTTTATTTGTATAACACATGTATGGGTAGTTCCCCAGCATTGATCTTTACAAAGCTTTCCATTACAAATTTTACCCCCAGTCCCCTCCCTCCCCCAGATGGCAGGAAGTCCACTATATGTTAATAATGTTGAAATACATGATAAGTTGTGCAAGAAAAATCCTATCTACAAGGAAAAAAAAGAAAATCAGACAAAGGAAACACAATGCAAGAAAATATCAATAGAGATCATGAAAATATTACGTTGTGGTCCATATTTCATATCCCTCTCTCTGGGTGTATATGGTCTTCTTCAGTGAACAATTGGAACTGGTTTGAGACAATTCTTTGTTGCAGAGAGCCATGTCCATCAGAATTGATCATCATGTAATACTGTTGTTGCTGTGTATGATGATCTCCTGGTTCTGCTCGTTTCACTCAGCATCAGTTCATGCAAGTCTCTCCAGGCCTCTCTGAAATCGTCCTGCTGGTCGTTTCTTACAGAGCAATACTATTCCATAACATTCATATACCATAATTTATTCAGCCACTCTCCAATTGATGGGCATCCCTTCAGTTTCCAGTTTCTAGCCACTACAAAAAGGGCTGCCACAAACATTCTTGCACATGTGGGTCCTTTTCCCTCCTCTAAGATCTCTTTGGGATATAAGCCCAATAGAAACACCGCTGGGTCAAAGGGTATGCACAGTTTGATAGCTTTTTGAGCATAGCTCCAAATTGCTCTCCAAAATGGTCGGATCTGTTCACAGTTCCACCAACAATGTATTAGTGTCCCAGTTTTCCCGTATCCCCTCCAACATTCATTGTTATCTTTTCCTGTCATTTTAGCCAATCTGACAGGTATGTAGTGGTACCTCAGAGTTGTCTTAATTTGCATTTCTCTGATCAATAGTGATTTGGAGCAACTTTTCATATGACTAGAGATGGTTTTAATGTCATCATCTGAAAATTGTCTGTTCATATCCCTTGACCACTTATCTATTGAAGGGTGGCTTGAATTCTTATATATATGAGACAATTCTCTTTATGGGAGAGTTCATCCCATTCATTCACAGTTAGAATAACTAATTCTTTATTTCCTGCCATCTTATTTACCCAAGTTATGTTTTCCCCTTTTCTTTCCCCTTTCTCCCTTCCCCCCTCCTCAGTACTTTGCTTTTGATGACCCCCTTTCCCCAAACAATACTCCACCCTTTAGATCCCCTCCCCCTGTTTTTACTCCTTTCCCCTGATTCTTCTATTTTCCCTTCTATTAGTTTATCCCTTTTTTTCCTCCTTTCCCTCCTACTTCCCTCTAGCAACAGACAAGTTTCTATGTGAAATCAAGTGTCTGATATACACTTTTAGAGTCCAACCTGATGAGAGTAAGATTTACACAATGCTCATCTCCCTCCCCTCTTTCTCTCAATTATATTAGGTTTTCTTTGCCTCTTCAGGAGATTTTACCTTGTTTTTTTTACCTCCTTTAATGCTTCTAGATCTTAAGGTATCTTTCCTTTACTGTCATTATGCACTGATTAACTTATAAGGCAAAGAAAAAATTAAATATTGAAACTTGGGTAAGTCTTTCAAGATCTGAGTATTTTTCTTTTAAAGTATTATGGGAATATTTTTAAAATTCTGGAGAAATGGCATAATTTAAAAATAGGAAAACCAGAAAAAATAAGATTTCCATCCAGTTACTTGCATGATTTAAAAACTCTTTTGCACAGACTTCTTGTAAGTTTTGATTGCATTATTTCTCATTCATTTTTTTCATTTTCTTTTAAAGAAATTCTCTACTATCAAACAGATGCAAATACCCCTCATGCCATTTCTCCTTTATTTGGCTATTGCTCCATAGCAACTTTTGTTAGATTTTTCATAATTTTGGGAATCTTTATTTATTATATTGAGTTATATATTTGTAAAGGTTTGAACAACACAATTTAGAAACATATCTTCAACCAGCTATCTTTTATTGAAGTTTCAAAATATTTCTGATGTTTATAATTGTTTTATGCTTTAAAAGCAAAGTACCTACAAGAAGTTGTCAATCGACTCTTTTTTAAACAAGCATTTCTGTGTTGAAAAGAAAGAAGCATAAGGAATTACCCATACATATGTTTTGCAAATAAAAAAGTATTAATAAAATAAAAAATAAAAGAAACAGAAACTTTGATGAATAAAATATTGATTAAGCATGCAAAAACTCCATGTTATCATCTTAGATTAAGAGACAGGATTAATTTTCTTCCATAGCTTGATGATATATTATTACAAAGTCTAAATACAGCAACTACCTTCTACCATTAGTGAAACAAGCCAGAAATAATAGCAATTTATTGCTAAAAAAATTCATTCTGCATTAACTCTATTGCATTGCAAAATACTGGTTTTGAAAAACTATATTTGTAATTAACTCAAGTAGTGGTCAAGATAGAGCACTTGGCTTGGAGTCCAGAAGACCTGAGTTCAAACTCTGCGCAAAAATCTTCAAACTGTTTATTTCACTTTCCTCATCTGTAAAATGAACTGGAAAGGAAAAAGGTAAATCATTTTAATATCTTTTTGAAGAAAATTCCAGAACTATCATACCAAGGAAAAGATATTATGAAAAGCCAGAAAGAAACAATTTAAATATTGGAGAACCACAATTAGGATCACACAGGACCTAGCAGCTTCTACTTTGAAGGATCGAAGGGCCTGGAATCAGATATTCCTAAAAGCAAAGGAACTTGGATTACAGCCAAGAATAAATTACCCAGCTAGAATGAGCATTATTTTCCAGGGAAGAAGATAGTCATTCAATGATATAGGAGAATTTCACGTATTTCTACTGAAAGAACCAGAACTGAACAAAAAATTTGATCTACAAATGCAGAACACAAGAGAAACATAAAAAGGTAACAAGAAAAAAAAACTCTTGAGAACTATATTTATGCTATAGATACTTATAGAATGAGGGTTGATTTTATGAATCTATTATTACATTATGATTATGATATGATTATTATGATTTTATGATTATTATGATATGATAAACTGAAAAAGAAATTAGAGGTAGAAAAGGGATAACACTGGAAAAAGAGGAAAAGGAGGTAAAATACGGGAAATTACATCACATGTAGAGGCAAAGAAAACCTATAATGATTGAGGGGAAAAAAGGGAGGGGAATGAGAATTTTGTTAATCTCCATCTCATCAGATTTGGCTCTGAGGGAATAATAGATTTATTGGGTATCAAAAAGAAACTTTTCCTATCTTATAAGGAAACAGGAGGGAAAGGGGGAAAAGGGATGGGTGGGGCTCTAAAGGGGAAGGATTGTTTGAGGGAAGTGGTTATCAAAAGCAAAATAGTAGGGAGGAGGGAAAGGGGATAAGAAAGAGAAAAGCATCAGCTAGGATAAATAAGATGGCAGGAAATACAGAATTGGTTATTTTAACTGTGAATGTGAATGGGATGAACTCTCCCTTAAAGAGGAAGCAGATAGCAGACTGGATTAAAAACCAGAATCCAACAATATGTTGTGTAGAAGAAACACATCTAAAACATAGAGATACATACAGGGTGGAGGTAAAAGGTTGGAGCAGCATCTATTATTCTTCAGGTGAACAAAAAAAAAGCAGGGGTAGCAATCCTGATCTCAGACCAAGTAAAAGCAAAGATAGACTTAATTAAAAGAGACAAAGAAGGAAATCACATCTTCCTAAAGGGTACCATAGATAATGAAGCAATATCAATACTAAACATATATGCACCAAGTGGTATAGCATGGAAATTCCTAGAGGAAAAGTTCAGAGAGATGCAAGAAGAAATAGACAGCAAAACTATAATAGTGGGGGATCTCAACCTCCCTCTCACAGAACTTGATGAATCAAACCACAAAATAAATAAGAAAGAAGTTAAGGAGGTAAACAAAATGTTAGAAAAGTTAGGTATGATAGATCTTTGGAGGAAATTAAATGGAGACAGAAAGGAGTTTACTTTTTTCTCAGCAGTCCATGGAACTTATACAAAAATTGACCATGTGTTAGGACACAAAAACCTCAAAATCAAATGCAGGAAGGCAGAAATAATAAATGTATTTTTTCAGACCATGACAGAATAAAAATCACAGAGACAATTACTAATTTCATCCAAGAGAATGACAATAATGAGACAACATACCAAAATTTGTGGGATACAGCCAAAACAGTAATAAGGGGAAATTTTATATCTCTAGATGCTAATTTGAATAAAATAGAGAAAGAGAAAATCAATGAATTGGGCTTGCAACTAAAAAAGCTAGAGAAAGAACAAATTAAAACCCCCCAAATACCAAACTTGAAATCCTAAAAATAAAAGGAGAGATTAATAAAATTGAAAGTTAAAAAGTTAAAAAAATATTGAATTAATAAATAAAATTAAAAGTTGTTTTTTTATGAAAAAAACAACAAAATAGATAAGCCTCTAGTTAATTTAATTAGAAAAAGGAAAAAGGAAAATCAAATTGTTAGTCTCAAAAATGAAAAGGGAGATCTTTCCACCAATGAAGAGGAAATTAGAGCAATAATCAGGAGTTATTTTGCCCAACTTTATGCCAATAAATTTGATAACCTAAGTGAAATGGAGGAATATTTACAAAAATATAGATTGCCAAGATTAACAGAAGAGGAAATAAATTACTAAAATAGTCCCATTTTAGAAAAAGAAATAGAACAAGTCATTAATCAACTCCCTAAGAAAAAATCCCCAGGGCCAGATGGATTTACATGAATTCTACCAAACATTTAAAGAACAATTACCTCCAACATTATCTAAACTATTTGAAAAAATATGGAATGAAGGACTCCTACCAAACTCCTTTTATGATACAGACATGGTACTGATACCTAAACCAGGTAAAACAAAAACAGAGAAAGAAAATTATAGACCAATCTCCCTAATGAATATTGATGCAAAAATCTTAAATAAAATATTAGCAAAGAGATTACAGAAAATCATTCCCAGAATAATACACCATGACCAAGTAGGATTTATACCAAGAATGCAGGGATGGTTCAATATTAGGAAAACTATTAACATAATTGACTATATTAACAACCAAATTAACAAAAAACATATGATAATCTCAATAGATGCAGAAAAAGCATTTGATAAAATCCAACACCCATTCCTATTAAAAACATTAGAGAGTATAGGAATTAATGGACTTTTCCTGAAAACAGTCAGTAGCATCTATTTAAAACCATCAGCTAGCATCATATGTAATGGCGATAAACTGGAACCATTCCCAATAAGATCAGGGGTGAAACAAGGTTGCCCATTCTCACCATTACTAGTCAATATTGTATTAGA
>JAJPUD010000435.1:68681-100498 GCA_023553655.1 Myrmecobius fasciatus
TCACTATTGATCAGAGAAATGCAAATTAAGACAACTCTGAGATACCACTACACACCTGTCAGATTGGCTAAAATGACAGGAAATGATAATGATAGCTGTTGGAGGGGATGTGGGAAAACTGGGACACTGATACATTGTTGGTGGAACTGTGAACGGATCCAACCATTCTGGAGAGCAATTTGGAGCTATGCTCAAAAAGTTGTCAAACTGTGCATACCCTTTGACCCAGCAGTGTTTCTACTGGGCCTATATCCCAAAGAGATTTTAAAGGAGGGAAAGGGACCCACATGTGCAAAAATGTTTGTGGCATCCCTTTTTGTAGTGTCAATAAACTGGAAATTGAAAGGATGCCCATCAAATGGAGAATGGCTGAATAAATTATGGTATATGAATGTTATGGAATATTGTTGTTCTGTAAGAAACAACCAGCAGGATGATTTTAGAGAGGCCTGGAGAGACTTGCCTGAACTGATGCTGAGTGAAATCAGCAGAATCAGGAGAACATTATACACAGCAACAAGACTATACAATGATCAATTCTGATGGACATGGTTCTCTTCAACAATGATGTGATTCAAACCAGTTCCTATTGTTCAGCGATGAAGATAGTCATATACATCCAGAGAGAGGCCTGTGGAAACTGAGTACAGACCACAACACAGCATTTTAACGCTTTCTGTGAATATTTCCATGCATTTTGTTTTCTTTCTTAGGTTGTTTTTTTCTTCTTCTCTTTCTAGATCTGATGTTTCTTGTGCAGTAAGATAACTGTATAGATATGTATACATGTATTGGATTTGTCATATAATTTATCCTATTTAGCATGTATTAGATTACTGGTCATCTAAGGGTGGGGGTGGGGGGAAGGAGGGGAAAAGCTTGGGAAAAAAAAGTTTTTGCAAAGGTCAATGTAGAAAAATCACTCATATGTTTTGTAAATAAAAAGCTTTTAAATAAAAAAAAGAAGAAAATTCCAAATAGGATCACAAATAATTGGTTAGGACGGAACAACAACAAAATAGTGTCACTGAGAAATGGTGAATGAGAAACAGCATTTCTAGTTTGATTTAAAATCAACAGTTCATTATACAGAATTTTAGCTTTTTCTAGGCTCTTGAACAATATTTTGTCACTACAGAGTAATTATCACTATGAAACATACACAAATACAAATTGTTTCTGCATGTAATTAAGGTGATCTAGTTGTGTCTACAGAAGACTATGAGTTGTGAATAATGGGGACAGAAAGGAGACTAACAGGTCAGTACCAGTAATCAATCTAATTTATAGAGCTAAAGGGAAGCATTTAGATTGTATTTGTACCATACTATTCAGGACTTTTAAATATTCATTATGTTGTCAACCATGACCTAAAGTATATGAACTCAACATCTTCTGTGATTAATTTTAGGTCTAATTTGAGATTAGATCTAATCTAATTTTAGATGTGTTTCAAATATTCAGGTGTTGAGTGCTGCATGCAGTAAGGGAAATTCACATTGGTAATCATACTATTCATTATAGACATAGTGAGATTCAAAATTCAAAAAATTAAAAGCCCCTTATTTTCTTATCCCTAGGCAAGATGGGAATTTTTTCATCTCCCAGACAGGCTGTGGAATGGGAATCTGAGTGGGGGAAGACTGAGGGAACCTTGGCCCAATTGTGCTTCTGAGATGTAACCCTGGGCAAAATGGAACCAGCACACCTGGTACATGCAGAAGCACTTACAAGAGGATGGAGTTGTTGGTTTGGGATTCCAGTACAGAGGGAAGAATTGAAGTCAGAGGCACCACCAACACTCCAGATTACACAAATAAATTCTCTTTAAAAACAAAAAACAAAAACAGCATGCAAAGGAAAAAGAACCCAACAATAGAAACTTACTATGAGATTAGGGAAGACCAAGGTTCATTTTCAGAAGATATACAAAGTAAAAATAAAGGCCTCTCCCATCCCAAAGAGTGAAATTAAACAGCTCCTGACCAAGAAGAATCTACAAAAGAATTCAAAAAAGACTTCAAAAATCAAATAAGAGAAATTGAAGAAAAAATGTTTTTAAAAAGAACAATACAAGAAAAAAAGAAGATTATGAAAAGAAAGTCAAACAACTAGAAAGGGAGATTCAGAGTCTTTAAGAAGAAAATGATTCTTTGAAAATTAGAAGTGAGCAATGAAAAGTCAGTAAAAAGCTATGAGACCCAGAAATAAAATATAAAGAATGAAAAAAGTAGAACAGAATGTGAAACATCTTATAAAGCGCACACACACACACACACACACACACACACACACACACACACCATATTTGGAAAACAGATATGGAGGAAAACATGAGAATAATTGGAGTAATTCAAAGGTGTAACCAAGAAAAGGACTTTGATGCAATGATATAAGAACTAATCAGAAGAACCAAGATTACTGAGAGGAGACATGTCTTTTTCTGAGCTCTTCCCAATGTCCCTCAAATTAACAGCAAATCAAGTCTCTGAACTGGTTTTGGAGTGACAAAACCACAAATATTTGAATTGTAACAAATTTTCAACAGAAGATAATTGGGAAAATCTTCAGAAAAGGTTCATTTCAATCAGGCTTGTAAGAAGATGGGCCAAGCACAAATACCCAAGCACAGGCAGTGCAGAGACCCAGGGTGGTTAGGCATCCCACCTGCCAGGAAACTACTGGCAGAAATCTACAGTAGCATTAACTACTCTGTCCTGATTGGGAGCCAATAGATCAGCAGATTAGTTGTAAGACATCCAACACAAAAACAAAAAGCAAATAGAGAGCCCCTAATCCCCAGAATATCACAGCATTTGGCCATACCCACCTAACAGTGGAAATTAGCCAGCATTGACTTATTGTAGCCAGTTTTGCATGTAAAGGAAGCTTGGACAATCTTCCCTTTATCCTAAAGGAAAACCTCAAGTTTTAAAAATGAGCAAAAAAACAAAAATAACTGACCATAGACAGTTTTTACAGAGAAAGAGAACAGATTTCAAACTCTGAGGACACTAAAAGGAGATCGTCTCCAGATGAAGTCCCAAAGGGTGATATGGATTGGTCCCTATCTCACAAGGCTCTCTTTGAAGAATTGAAAAAGGATCTTAAGAGTTAGAAGAAAAATGGAGAAAGGAAACAAAAGTTTTGCAAGAGGGTTTTGGAAAGGAAACACAGAAGATATCTCAAGAAAACTCGTTACAAAAAAGATTTGGTAAAATGGAAAAAAGCATATAACTACATACAAAATAGACTTGACAAAATGAGAAAAAACCCAACTCCTTGAAAAAGAGAATTTATGAAATGGAAAAAGAAAACAACTCCTTGGAAAACAGAATTTGTGAAATGGGAAAAAAATTCCTAGAACAAAACAAGTCATTTCAAAATTCAATTGGCCAAATACAAAAGGAGCTAAAAAGTAACTGAAGAAAATAACTGAAAATTGGAACCAAACAAATTGAAATAAATGACTCAATAAGACATAAAGAATCGGTCAAAAAAACAATGAAAAATAGAAGAAATTTTAAAATACCTCATTGGACAAACAACTGACCCAGAAAATAGATATAGGAGAGACAGTCTAAGTATTATGGGATTTCCTGAAAACCATGATGAAAAAATGAGCCTAGACATTATCCTTTAGGAAATCATCAAGGAAAACTGCCCTGATGCCCTAGAATCAAAAGGTAAAATAGCCATTGAAAGAATTCACCAATTAGCTCCTGAAGGAGACCCCAAAGTGAAAACTCCAAGGAATATTGCAGCTAATTTTCAGAATTATTGTACCAAGGAAGAAATATTGCAAATAGCCAGAAAGAAACAATTCAAATACGGGAGTCACTATCAGGATTACCCAGGACTTAGCAGCTTTCATCTTAAAGGTTCAAAGGAATTGGAATATGATATTCTACTGGGCTTATATCCTAAAGAGATCTTAAAGGAGAGAAAGAGGCCCACATTTGCAAAAATGTTTGTGGCAGCCCTTTTTGTAGTGGCAAGAAACTGGAAACTGAGGGGATGTCCATCAGTTGGAGAATGGCTGAAAGAGTTATGATATATGAATGTCATGGAATATTATTGTTCTATAAGAAATAATCAGCAGGATGATTTCAGAGAGGTCCGGAGAGACTTGCATGAACTGATGCTAATTGAAATGAGCAGAACCAGGAAGTCACTGTACACAGCAACAGCAAGATTATATGATAAATAATTCTGATGGATGTGCCTCTTCTCAACAATGAGATGATTCAGGCCATTTCCAATGATGTTGTGATGATGAGAGCGATCTATACCCAGAGAGAGGAATGTGGGATTTGGACATGAATCTCAACATAGCATTTTCATTCCTTTTGTTGTTGTTTACATGAATATTAATTTCTTTCTTATTTTTTTTCTTTTTTGACATGATTTTTCTTGTACAGAAATATAATTGTATAAATATGCATGCTGATATTGGATTTACATATATTTTGATCATGTTTGACATATATTGGATTACTTGCCATCTAGGGGAGAGGGTTAGGGGAAGAAGGGGAAATTGGAACACAAGGTTTTGCAAGGGTCAATGTTGAAAAATTATCCTTCCATAAGTTTTGAAAGTAAAAACCTTCAATAAAAATAATAATCTTAAAGAAATAATCAAAGAAAATGTCCTGAAGTGATAGAACACAAAGGAAAAGAGGAAATGGAATAAAGTCCACTAATCACCACCTCAGAAAGATGCTACAAAGAAAGTGCTTATGAATATAATTGCTGAATTTTGAAATCTCCAGATAAAAGAGAAATTTTTTTATTAAAGCTTTTTATTTGTATAAAATATATATGGGTAGTTCCCCAACATTGATCTTTACAAAGCTTTCCATTAAAAATTTTACCCCCAGTCCCCTCCCCTCCCCTAGATGGCAGGAAGTCCACTACATGTTAATAATGTTGAAATGCTTGAGAAGTTATGCAAGAAAAGTCCTATCTACAAGAAAAAAAAGAATCAGAGAAAGGCAACACAACGCAAGCAAATGTCAATAGAGATCATGAAAATGTTAGGTTGTGGTCCATATTTCATTTCCCTCTCTCTGGGTGTATATGGTCTTCTTCAATGAACAATTGGAACTGGTTTGAGATAATTCTTTGTTGCAGAGAGCCATGTCCATCAGAATTGATCATCATGTAATACTGTTGTTGCTGTGTATGATGATCTCCTGGTTCTGCTCGTTTCACTCAGCATCAGTTCATGCAAGTCCCTCCAGGCACCACTGAAATCGTCCTGCTGGTCGTTTCTTACAGAGCAATAATATTCCATAACATTCATATACCATAATTTATTCAGCCGCTCTCCAATTGATGGGCATCCCTTCAGTTTCCAGTTTCTAGCCACTACAAAAAGGGCTGCCACAAACATTCTTGCACAGATGGGTCCCTTTCCCTCCTCTAAGATCTCTTTGGGATATAGGCCCAGTAGAAACACTGCTGGGTCAAAGGGTATGCACAGTTTGACAACTTTTTGAGCATAGCTCCAAAATTGCTCAGTGGACTTCAGAAAGCAGTGTCCAAATATTTCTGGATTCGTTGGCTTGAAGATCAGTTCAGAGGCTTATTTTATTGTTGGTTTGAGAGAAGATCGGAGGAGGACGAAGAGAGTCACGTTTTCACTCCGCCATCTTGGCTCCGCCCCCCTGAAGTCCAGCATACTTGTTTTTAATCTATTTTTTATTCTTTTATTTGAGTTTTATTTTGCAACATGGTAATAGGGAACCTGTTTCGCATTACCTCTCATGTATAATAAAATTCAAATTGTTCATTTCATTCAGATGAGGGGCAAGGAAGAAAGAAGAAGAGAGTCTGATAATCCATTTTTATTAAAAGACAGACTTTTTATATGCAATTGGGGAATATCTAAAGAAATAAATAAAAAAGAAAAGAAAAAAGCATTCTTTTCCAATTGTTTCATAAAGTTCAGGTAAATTTATGGAATAAATGTCTATCCTACAATAATTTTATTTTATGTGCAATACATTGAACATTAGTATGCAAACTGTTGTGTTACTATATGGGCAGCTAAATGGCACAGTGGATAAAGTTCTGGTCTTTAAGTAAGGAAAACTCAAATCTCATGAGTTTAAATCTGTCCTCAGATACTTAGTTATTTTATTATCATTATTATTCTTGCTTTTAGCAGAAGAGAATAGGAAAAAACAAAAGAGAAAAGAAAAGAATAGAATAAAATAGGGAATAAAATAGGGAACTAATAATCTTAGTTACCTAGAGCACTGAGAAGAGCAATTATCTTTCCCTGCTGCTACAGCGGAAAATCAAAGATAGCACTTGGACCCAGATATTTCCAGTTGCAAGAACAAACCTCTAGCAACTATATTATGTAGCCTCTATTATTTAATGCAGTAATTATTTTGATGATAATTACATTATGCTTTATTATAAGATTATGTAAAATAAGAATAACAGAACAATGTAGATCAATTAAAGTGCAGATCAAATGAAGTACTTTTAGTCAGGATTTGTGATTAGCATCATGGGAAGACAGGGATATCAAATTTACTTTGTATTCAGATGAGTTCCACAAGCTGAAGTTTAGAAATCTATAAATGATGCCTACTAATTTAAAGAATTTGTCTGTATTTCTTCAGATTAAAACTAATAGCAGGAAACGAAAGCAAACACAAAATACATAGCATACAGTATAACATACCATTGATTCACTCTACAATTTTTCTGCAATTGAAAATAATCCTGGCCTTGCACTCTAAATGAAGATGGCACCTAACTATGGGCTACACTGCCTTGGGATGAGTTCCACATGAGTTTTTCTCCTTACTCTCTAATAAGTGACAAACTTATGTCATTATATTTGAGGTGAAGCAGACGCCTTTGTCAGACTTTATTCACACAGGCAATCCCCAGTGGTAAAACATCTGATTAACTAACAAAGTCAGTATAGTTAACAGATGTATCACTGAGACTTAGAAGTATTCAACCCATTTAGTGAAGGAATATGTCATGGTAATGCTCCCCTCCTTCTTACTGCTCCAGGCCTTTAGTCCAGGAGCCATTAATTAGGACTCAATTTGATATTAAATTCTATGAATATAAATTAAACAATTAAAAACATAAAAAGACATATACACTGAATAGAACAATATGTTGATGATAATCTATTTCCCCTAGCTATAATCAATTTTGTTGATAACCAAAACTTATGTTCCCTTTCACTCATATCCCCAAAACAAAAAACAACAAAAATTTACCAAAATAGGACATATTACTAGTATGTCCTAAAATAGTTTTTTTTAATTTCTGTTCAATAAAAATTTAGTGGACATTCTGTAATTATCATCTATTGACCCATTTTTTCTCTCTTTTCTCTAGTTTATCAATAGAAAAATGTTTATATTGTGTATTGTTTTCTTCGAATAATCCAAGACTATCACTTTTTTAATTAGACCTTTTTATTTAGTTATTTATTATAGCATTCCATATGGGAAAACATTTAAAAAAAAAAGAATTTCCCAGACAGGCAAACATAGAGATGCGTCACATTTGTTTCTTTAGGAGAAATGTCAACATTCATAGGTACTTTGATTGATTTTGAATATTTGAGTTCTGTATCATACATACATCCAAAATGAAATAGAAATTGAAAAATACTGGTATATGTGGTGTACTTCCTCAATATAAGATCCTTGAGGAAAGAGACTATGCCATTCTCTTTTTGTATCACTAAGACTTAGCGCATTGCCTGGCATACTCCAAAAATACTGGTGAAATTGAATTGAAAATAAACAGTAAGTGAGGAACCAATTCAGTACACTAGGTGATGAATTCAATAATTATTGCCATGGCTGACTATTTAAAGTACCTATATTATGAATGCGAATGGGATTAAGAGGGAGAGAAAATGTAGGGGGAGAAGATAAGGGAAGGATCCCTGATGAGGGAAAATTAAGTAATAGTAAGGCAAGTAAAGGAGTGGAATTAAAGTAGAAGAGTTAGCAGTGATAGGAAATAAAAGATATTCACAAATATTCACAAGGACCAGGAATAGAATTCACTGGGGGAAAAAAAAAGTGGGGTTAGTAATCATTGATCTCAGACAAAATTAAGTTTAAATATTCAATGAAGAAAGAAATCTGCATTATATGTCAGCCATATAAATAGTATTTTAGATCCATATCTACATATATGTAAATGTGCATGTGTGCATGTGTATATGTGTATACATAGGTGTATATATTTGTGTATATAAATATATGTATGTACATAGGTATGGGTGTAGGCATGAATATATATATATATATGTGTGTGTGCGTGTGTATGTACATGAATGTGTGTGAATATGTATATATATGCATGTTGTGTGCATAAGTATTGTGTACATGTATGCACATGTATGTATATGTGTACAAAGATATGTGTGAATATGCATGTGTGTATATCATGCTTAACTGTAGCCTACTTAGGGAGGTGAGAGGTTGAAAGTGGAAAAAAGAATAAAGTAAAAAATGCATAGCAGAGATAAAAAAAATAATCTAAAAGGAAGCAAAAAAAGATGGACAGTTATGAATATATAATGTCTTCTATTATTATATGTGCTTTTTTGAAATGGAAATTTATTGTTATGTATTTTGAATCCTCCTTGATGCTCTGTTGGGCACATGACAATGATTTGTTTTATTTTGTGTTTTAATTGTTCGGTTTTTTTTTATTTTGTATTTAGTTTTAAATAAATACTAATATAACAAAATAGTTGCATAAAAATCTAATCAAAAGGAAAACAAATTTATAGATTTCTATAAACATACAAAGTAGAATTTATGGCATTTTGAATACTAGGAAATGTTTAAGCTTCAAGTGGAAATTAAAGTAGAAAATAATTATTGGGGGGATATTTATAAATAATTTCACTTTACTCCTTAAAGCAAACATAATATCATACTCCTTAAGTCTAATTAAGTTTCATTATAAAATATTATACTTTCTTCATTAGCCTACTGCAACCTAAAAGTATTCAGAAGAATAAAACTTTACCTTAAATCTTAACTACAAAATCTTGTTTGGGCTTCTGCCCTAAGATGCATATATACAATAAAAACTATTCAGCAATATATACACACACACACATATATACACATGTATATATGTGTGTGTGTATACATATATACACACATATATATGTGTTTATACATATCTATATATAAACATATATACATATATATGCATGTGTGTGTGTGTAAATCAACTTAATTACAATTTGCTCCAGTGGCATAAAAAATAATTTTTCATTACTTTTCAACTATATATGTGTACTACAAAAAATCTGAAGGTAATACAGTATGGAATTCTATGCAATAACCTTATCTCTCCCCTAAGGACATTTTTTCTATAAATTTTCTACTGCTACTAAAGGCTATAAGCAATATTACATGTTTACAAAGATATCATTAAGCATGTTTCTCACAGACAGATACATTAGGAATATTTAATGGAGCAGAGCCTATGCTGAAATGTGAACACCAAAAGGCCATGTTTTGTTAAACTATATTTTAATGGATAAAGATGTCTGCAAAGTTCTTAGCTTGCTATAAACAGCAAGTTTATTTTACTCATAAAAATTTGCTATAAGGAAGATAAATTTGTAAAAGTTATAATATTAAATGGTCAGTTTATCCAGAGACTAAAATATAGGAATGTTTCATAAAATAACCTTAGTGGTTTTAAATAATGATCATGTGCTATTACATTATTACTTTATTTCTTTGTAAATATCTTGAATTTTCTCAGGAAAATTATATTAATATTTAGAAGGAGAGATTACAAGACCAATAAAAGCAAAGTCATCTTCATAGTAATAAAATCAATGCTTTATTGTTGCAATAAGGACCAAATAAAGAAATGCTATCAGTGATTACAGAAAGCTGCCATCATGCAATGAATCATGCTGTGTTTATTTTTATTTTATTATTTGTCATTTGGAGGGAGACTGCTTTCTTTAGCCAGTGTTCCGGGTGCGCTTGGAAATGGCTCAATGCCTTTCCAGTGGCTTAATTATCAATTGTTAATGCTAAGCAATACTCTTGTGGCAGAAAACGGGACTTCAGTTTACAGAGATAATTTTAAAATGGAGTTATTCCAGCAGAAAACAGTTACATCTGCTCCAACGTGAGATATCACTCATAAAAAGAGATTAAATACACGTGTTACTTCTCAGTAAACCTTCAAGCATTTTGCCAAAAAGAAGGCAAATAATCAACATAATCAGAATATGAGTTTGCCTTTGGACTATTATGGTTATTTAAGATTTCAATGCTGTTTTTTGTTTGTTTATGTTTCTGCCTTATTCAGCATAGTGATTTTTTTTATGTACAGTTAGTAATAGTGAAATTATCCACCCCAAAGCTGGAAAACTGATGTCACCATATAGGTTACATTCAAAAGTAGATTTGTCCAAAGAACTTTGGGTTTGGTAGCTAGGAGGGCTAGGTTCTACTTATGACTTTGTCATTAGCCTCAGAAGCTACTTAACTTTCCTAGGCCTCAATGTCCTTTCATCTGGACTTTAAGAGGATGGAAATAGGCAAGTTCTACAAAGTCCCCAAACTGTGGGATCTCTCAGATGTGTACACATTGGTCTTTCACATACTAACAAGACTAAGCAGGATCTAAGACCTTGTAAAAAGTCACAGGAATTGTTCATGGAGCAGCTATAAAGGCTTATTTTTTTTCTTCTTAATCAACCTGAGCTCATCATTCAGTATTGTTTTGTTTCTGCAAAGAAAAGCAAATTTCACTTTGCATAATATTTTGATTACCTAATGCACAAGTTTTAATGTACCTTCTATACACAGGGCCAGATTGTAAAGCCACTTCTCCAGGACTAATTCTCTTGTTATTTTTAGTAAAATATGGCAAAGATTGTAATTTTCATAGGAACCTTTTTTCCCTCTTGCAACTCAATAAGCTTTTCATGTTTTCTACTTCTTATAATTGGTCAATAGTTGCCTCTTCTTAATATGCCATCATGGAACAATGCCATAACAGAAGGGAGAGTGTAGAAAAGCAAAGAAATTTATGCTTGAAATCTACCTTTTAAATCACTCTGCTATATGTGAAAGGAAATTGAAAATTTTTGAGAAGAGTTTATATTTTACTTAAGTCCCCAGATAGTAATAACTTATCCTGACAATTTACTCTATGCTATTAGGGGAAAAAAGTTTCTAATGCAATAGTCACCAGATGTGGAACTTGGATGCTCTGCTTACTGACCTTTCCTGTAAGTATGGGCCATGCTGGTAATAAAAGGATTCTCTCCTGAAAATATCTACTTTAATTTCCACTTCTGAAACCTGTACTATGTGCAAAGCCCTGGCAATGCAAGCAGAAAAAAGAAAATACCCCCATGCCTTAAAAGAGCTTATATTTTATTGCATTGGGTGGGAAGAAGAGGATACAACTCACATAGAAATAAATACAAGATGTATTCAGAGTAATATACAGTAATTTTAAATGTAAGGAAAAATCAAGAAAAATCTTCCAGTATGAGGTGCTACTTGAAATATGTTCAGAAGAAATCTTTGACTTCCAAGAAGCAAAATTGAAGTGAAATTTTGAGGTACATTCATGCAAACATCTAAAGGCAAGAAACAGAATGCAATCTCTAGGAGATGTCAAGCTAGAATAGAAAAAGTATTTGAGGAGGCAGCAATTTAAAATATAACTTGAAAGATGTGTTGGAACGATACTGAAAACTTTAAATGCAATGCTGAAAATTTTGTTATGTAACCTAAAGGAAACAAGGAGTCACTGAAGTTTTTTTTTTGTTTGTTTTTGTTTTTTTTTTCTCTTATATAATAATATAATAGCAGAGGAGTGACATGGTCAGATATATGTTACAGAAATATTTATTTGGCTGTAGTGTTAAGGATGGATTGGAAAAAGAATACCTTTGGGCATAAAGAACAATTAGGAAGCTATTTCTGTTGCCTCAGTGAGAAGTCATGAACTAAAGGACAAAATATATGTATAGAAAGCAGATACAAGCACAAGAAATGTGAGGGTTGTACTAATAATTCTTAGAAACTGACTCAGGATAAAGAGAAGCAGAAGAAGCCTCATCCTAAGAAATGAGCTAAGAAAGAGCACATCCTAAATTGTAAACATGAATGACTAGACAGACAATGACACTAACAACAAAAAAATGGAAAGTTTGGCAGAGCAAGATGTTGGAAGTATGAAACATAAAAATTTCCACTTGGAGCATATTGAATTTGAGATGCCTATGAATTGCCCAAGCAGTTAGGTAGCATAGTGGGTAGGTTATTGACTCTGGAACTAGGAAGATCTGACTTTAAATTCAAGCTCAGATACCTTTTATATATGTGACCCTAAGCACTTAATTTTGTTTGCTTCTTCCTCATCTATAAATGATCTACAGAAGGAAATGGTAAATCATTTAATTAACTTTGCCAAAAAAATGCCAATTGAGGTCATGAAGGGTCAGACAAGACTAAAATGCCTGAAAAAATAGCAATGTGATACTTATGTAGATATGTTCAACAAACAATTTGAAATACAGGGCTAAAGTTCAGAAGAGAAATTTAAATATGTCATACCAATTTGGGAGGTATCTTTGTTGTTCATGAGAATAAACTCCAAAATCTTAAATAGTTTTAGAAAGAATGTATTAGGTTATTGGTAGAAGAGAGTGAGCCAGAAAGGTGGTGTAACTCCTATCAATACTCTGAAACATTTCTATCATATAGGTTTTAGAAAAGGGTGCACCACTCACAATCCATCTGTACAGAATTGAGCAAAGTTGCTAAGTGGGCAACTTGAAAGTAAGATAGGATGAGTACATATGAGTAGCTGTAAATGTTCAATAAAATTTGAGTGAAAGTAAAACATAAGGGATTCCAATACACAAGCTTAGTGGACCCATTACAAATCCTGGGTGTGGTAACCCAAAACAGTGTTTTCAGTTGATTCAGGATCTGGGAGAATTGAAAATGCTTCCTAGTTTTTTCCAGCATTCCTAAAGAGTTAATAGGGTTAGGAAACATTCTGGGTGCAGAAAAACTTTAATAACAAAAGGTTGGAATTAAATAGCACAATAAATTTTCTCAAATAATATAATAAATCATTTCCCCATACATTTTCCCCATATATATTTGGGGAGAGTTAAAAAGAAAATGGCCATGTTTAATGGGCCAATATTTGGAGGGAGATGCATCATAGCAGACTGAAAAAAATAGACCTAGTAGAAAATGAAGAAAGAACTATATTATGGGAACCAAGATTAGACATAATGCACTAGAACTCAACTAGTTCAGTTTAGGCAACTGAATCAAAAACTTCCATGATATCAAGAAAATGAGGACAGAAAAAATATCAATATAAATTGTTGGTAACCTTAAATAGAGAACCTTTGATTAAGTATTAGAGGCACAATCCAGATTACAAAGACTTGAGAAATGAATGGGAGGTAACGAAATGGAAGCTACCAATAGAAACAAGCTTTTGTAAGTTTTGTAAGTTTCCCCTATAAAAGGGGAAAAACTACTTATCAACTTCTCTTCTCTACTCACATACTCATCCTCTCTCTCAGAGATAATGTTCTCTACTCAAGGTTAAGTAAGCTGAAAATTGCAAAAAAAAAAAAGGAAAAAGGAAAAAAAAGAGTGGTGATAGAAGAAAGAATGGAGTTAACTGCAATGGGCTTAAAGGTGTAAAATAATAAAAGAAACAACTATATTATTCAATATTCATCCAGACCCAGTTTTCTTTTTCCCTTTCCCAACTAAATTGCTTTTTCATCCATCATTCATCCAATTGTTTCTCAATTGCATTTAATCTGTTCCTGAGAATTCTCTCCAATTCTATAGTCCTTTTAACTTTTAGGTACTTGTGGAGCATCCTTTTTTTTTCCCCAAAGAGTTTTATTTTCTTTTTCTCAACATTTGTGCTCAATATAAAGCATAGTCTCAAGGCCTCTCTTGGCCACTATTCGCCAAGCTGTGGAGAGAAAGGATGGGCAAAGAATCAGAAGAAACATTAGGGCCAGACTACACACCATAATTAGAAAGCATTCAAAAAAAACAAGCTGACCATAAAAGCTCATAGGAGTGCAAACCACTAATTGTTTAAACGTTATACAAGACTGTATTGTGCCTAATATAAGACATGAAATGTCTCCATCTGCAAAGCTTGAAGGAGACAATTACACTGTATTAGCAATCTGAGGCAGAAAACTTCGCCCCTTTCCTAAAGGCTGCAATCACTATCCTACAGCTGCCCCATTGCCTTCTCTCCAGGGGCCTGCTCCCCATTTGTTCATTCTTTTTAAGTTGGTGTCTTTTGAAGGTTGCCATATAAAATAACCGTTTAAGAAAATAATTATCATTATTATTCTCTTCAAAAGAGATCAAAATGCTTCCTATATATTGAATCATTCAATCTAACAGAATCCCTGTAGGGTAGACAAAAAGGACAATGGAAATTCAGCACAAAATTACATTGATTAAGCCTCTCAAATTGGGGGATTAGCATGCTTTTCCTATATGACTTTTTAGATTCAACTGTAATGAATTCCTATGAAAAACCATTCCTAATTACCATATTTATTAACATTGCATTTGCCCTCCAATGCAATCTCCTCCCTCTTTTAGAACAAGAAGGTTTCAAGAGTTTGAGTACTATAATTATCCAATTTTGCCTTACAATGGGTACTTTCTGAGATGGGAATCAGTGAGGACTTAGTGCAATCAGCATTTAGTTGTTGCCTGAGCTACCCTCTTCTTATTTCCTCCACAAGCTGAAACTCCAAACCTAATTCAAAGTTCAGCTCAAGTACAAACTCCTATAAATTGCCTTTGCTGGGTCCCCTAGTTATTAGTGCTTTCTTATTATCAAAGTACTTTGGTATTCATTCAATATTTATTTATCTGCATGGTTTCCTTGATAATTTCATGAGGGCAAGAATAGTTTCATTAATTGTCCTGGAATCCCTACAGTGTCTTGCATGTAGTATGTATTTGATAAATGTTTTCGGTATGGAATCAAATTGAATTGTTTTTTGACTTCTTTTTTCTCTACCTTTGGCCAGTGGTATTTATTTGCATATAGTGACCAAACTAGAAACCACAATGCAAATCTATGTATCTGGAACAAATATCAAGATCATAGATTTATAGGTGGCATAGTGATTATAAAGTCTTAGAATTGCTTTCAATAATGAAGAACTGAGTTTAAATCCTACTGAAGACACTTATTGACTCTGTGACACTAGGCCAATAATGCAGTCTTTGCTTGCCTCAGTTTATTTTTTGCAAAATGTTTAAAACAACATCATCTACCTCCCAAAGATTTTGCATGGATAAAATAAAATATTATTTCAAAGTACTTCAAAAACTTTTTGGCAATATGTTAACCCTATTATTATTATAACTAGTTTTCCTTATAGTAAAATGTTTGGTATTTCCCAAATGCAACTTAATGTCCCTTATTTCTAATGGTTTACTTTCTAAAGCTACTTAAAATAATAAAACTTCAATTTTGATTCTTTACCCTTCTGAATTACCATCCAATTGGATGTGTTATTGTTATCAATGATATTACCAATAATCATAGTTATCATTTACATAATACTTTAAAGTTTACAAAAAATTTACATCATTTATGTCATTCCATTTGCTCCTCACAATAATGTGAAGTTGCTATTATTATCCTATTTTACAGAATAGGAAATTGATTCAAGGAGAATTTAAGTGACTTGCCCAAGATCACATGGATAGTATTTCAATGAAGATCTTGACATGAAATTTAGTGCCCAATCCACTATGTCAACTAGCCTGTATTGATTTATTAAACTGAATTGGAAAAAATGGAAGTTTACTGAATATTGCTATCTTCATAAATTACAGCTGATGCTGACATCATTGTCTTCGTATTATTTCATTGTAAATTCCCAGTGATCAAGATCCACAACTTATTTATTTGTTGTGTTTCCCTCATCATCTAGCCCAAAATGTTGTGTGTTTAAGGTAATTCATGAATGGTTGAAGGAAGGGAGGGAGTAAGGAAAGAACGAAGGGAGGAATAAGAAGGAAAAATGGTGGAAGGAAGGGGAAAAGAAAGGGAAAGTTAGGAATGAAGTAAAATAAAAATGGGGAAAAGAGGAAAATGAAAGTGAAGAAAAAGGAAAATAAAGGGAGAAAAAGAAGAGAAATGTAAAGAAGGAAAAGAGGAAAGAAGAAAGAAAAGAGGGATGGAGAAAATATGTTGGTCTACTGAAAATGGTGAATTGATATGGGAATAGAGGACATGTCTACACTAGTAATTGAAACAGTTTCAGTAGGGTTTATCTTTAAAAAGCAATTGGAAAGAGTTACAAGGGGTGTATTCCCCCCAAGATATTTTCCAATGTTTTGCACAAAGCTGAGAAAGTTTCATACACAGAATATGAAGGACAAGATGGAGCCGAGGAGGATGTCATACCATGTAGCCTCAGTATGAATGATAGTGTAAGCTATCTTTATCCATTCCACATGAAGCTTTAGGAACTAGCACTACTACATACAAACCAAAAGGGAATATGTGTCATTTAGAAAAGGAAAAGAAACAAGGTATACTACATACATGGATGAATTATCCTTAATAAGTATTTTCATAATCCTATTTGGGATTTTCCCAAAAATGATATTAGAATGATTGCCATTTCATTCTCCAGGTCATTTTACAGATGAGAAAAGAGAGGTAAACAGAGTTAAGTAACCTAACCAGGGTCATACAGCTCATGACTGAGCTGAAACTAAATTTGAACTCAGGTCTTGCTGACACCAGAGTTCTATTCACTGAGCCATTTAGCTGAGTGATAACTAGTTCAAAATTATTTAAGGATAATTAACATATGGTATATGATTAACCCCTGGCACTTAGTTATAGCTCTCCTTAATTAGCTTCATTATAGTTTTGTTGACAGT
This sequence comes from Myrmecobius fasciatus, assembly GCA_023553655.1. Taxonomy (NCBI): domain Eukaryota; kingdom Metazoa; phylum Chordata; class Mammalia; order Dasyuromorphia; family Myrmecobiidae; genus Myrmecobius; species Myrmecobius fasciatus. The sequence goes on from JAJPUD010000435.1 coordinate 85,664, forward strand.
CTTTCCAGATCCTCAGGGATCTTGAGGTGTGATCCCATCAGTACTGGGAAACTGCCCAGGATAAACTCTCTTGACTGAGTACAGGAAAGCAAGCATCTTTAACTCTTAGTTTCAGGGAGTTACTTAAAGTCTTGAGAAATTAAAGAATTAGCCAAAGTTAATACAGGATTTCTTAGCATCAAAATAGTCTTCCATCAACTATAACACACTGTCTTTTGACAACTGAAAGAATGACATATATTCCTGAATAATAGAAAAGGCCTGTGAAACCTAAATATTTGACCTACTCCAGAGAAGGTTTCAGCAAAGTAAAGATGGCATTTAGAAAAAAATGGATTCTTGCCAAGATAAGAAGAGGATTGAAAAACTTGGGAAAAGAAGCTCAGTAAGAGAATATGGAGTTGTGACAATGATTTTGAATCTCCCTTTGCCACTTATTTCCTGTGTGACCATGAATGTCATTTATCTTCTCTGTTACCTCAGTGTCTTAATTTGTAAAATGAGTATGTTGGTTTATGAGCAGAAAGACCTGCAATACTACGAACATATTAACTCTGACCCAAGGGAAATGAAGAACCAAATCACATAACGAATTTCACAAAATTCTTCTTTCATAAGATCAATATGTGATCTCTCAATTAATGATGTGGAAGAGCCCTAGGATGATAAAATTTATCTAGATCTGAGCCTTTTGTTTCCAGACCCATTTTTAATTGCCTAGACCTTTTGCTTAACATTAATCTTGATCTTTTATTTGATATAATAAACCATTCATTTAATAGGCGGCTCAGCAGGTTTTGATCTTCATGCAACGTAACCAAACTGAAGGGCTGGTTCAACCAATAAATAAAAACAAATGAAAATCGGATTGTCATCTTCTAATAGCTCCAAACACACGATTCAATTAGACTTGTAAGGATAAGAAAACTACAAGCAATCAAAAAAGGAGATTAGAAAAGTAAGGAGGGGTTATGGTTTAGATACACCTCAGGATTCTGAAGGCTTAAATTCATTTGATCTGTATTCATCCAAAGTTACTAGAAGAGAAACAAAATAATAAATCCCCTTCATATTAAAAAAAACTGCTTAAAATAGATTTATTTCTAGCTATCTGAAATAAAGCATTTGTATTTATTCTTTATAATAAGACACCTAGAAAAATGGTTCAACCAAGATTAGCACAAGAGAGGGAGAAAACATCATTCTTCTTTAAAGGACAGAAAATACAAGGTTTATAGTCAATGGAGGGATGGTTTCTTTAACGTAATAATAATAATCATATAAGTAATTCAAAACATTTATATGGCTATTTCCTATGGTTAAAATTTGCCTTTCTCTCACCCCAATGTTCCAATGAAGTTGAATTTTGGAGAAAAAGCAGCTGCTTTGTCTATTAAACCTCCCCTGATTTCCCCAGACATAAGTAACCTATCACTCATACCCCTGAATATATAGTGCCTTATAAACTTATCATGACTCTGTCATAGAATTCAACTATCTGAGAATAGGAAGGGATATATAAAATTGTTTAGATCATGCTATGCCTAAAAAAAATCCTTAGTTACATACCTGACACAGTCATTTAGCCTTTGCTTGAAAATATGTAGCATAGAGGAATTAATAATCTCTAGTATTAATTACCCCCCTACATCACACCTATAACTTCTACTCATTATTTCTATTTATGAATTCTGGAAACAAATAAAACATTCCTAATCCCTCTTCCATAAATCAAATTTTCTTCAAATAGCAGAAGATAGCTTTCATATAATATCTTCAAATCCTTCAAACAATCTTTAGATTCGATCTTATTTTTATAGCAGCTTAAGATTTACCAAGCCTAAGCTTTTATAATATCTCAAAAATAATGTCTGAATAAGTTAGTGAGATAGGTAATGCAAGCATAATTTCCCCCTAATTTATAGGTGAAACTGAGAGGGAACTGAGTATCAAAGAAACTGGAGCCAATAAGATACCAGAACAGAACATAATAACACTACTTTTCATGCCAATTTGTATGTGTGTGAAGTTACTTTTTTGTTAAAATCTCACATCTTATTTATTTCATCACATTCTTAGTATCTATAACAGATCATAAAATATATTCAGTAATGTCTGTTGAATTATTGAATTGAAGGCATGACACAGAATCTATCAATAAAGATTTATAAAACCTGGATTTTGAGAGCAAAATAATCAGTTTGCAAGTGCTTAGATCATAGAGTATTAGCAAGAATTAATATAACTTCGCAAATAACAAATCCTTTCAGAGTAATCAACTTGTCTGATAGATAAAAGCAAGAAGAAGCTGTAATAAGACTAACAACGTGAGATATATTTGCATCTATATGAAATCAAAATAATGCACAACTAGTGAGAATTTATTTACCAAGATGAGTTAACAATAGTGTGAAATAAGATGGATATCTCAAGTAAGATCACTTTGTAAAATAATGAAAAAGCCAAATTTGAGCTCCTCAGCTTCAACACAAATCAAATTCATGAAGGGCCTACCTAGTATAAGGTATATTTCTTTTACATTATTCTCCAAAATCCTTAATTGCCCTTTTATTCTTTTCCTTATTCAACTTACATCCATGTCCTTCGTATTAGCAGCTCTCAGTCTCACTCTTATACATTCTTATTGGCTTCAAAGATCTTTCTCTGTTGATACTATGAAGATTTGATTCAGCTTGTGGCTATCCTAAACCAATGGTCTCCTGTGGCCATTTTACCTTGGAAACTCCATATTCCCTTTCCTATCACTTATGTGCCTTCAATTTTTTTTTCATAATGATCAGAAAAATGAAAGAAGCATCTTCTTGGAATTGCCAGGTCCTTTTAGCCTAAGTGTCAATTGGTTTTCAGGCCTTTATTTAACATTGGCTCTAATGACTTGGATTCAAATATCATTTTTATATTAAAAGTAAAAATGGGATAGAGTGACTTGTCAGATTAAGTAAGTTTAAAATTAAAAATTGTTTTAGACAACTTAAAGAAAATGGTCAATCTAAACCAAATGGCATTCAAGAGACACAACAATAAAAACATACCATATTTTTAAAATCCCAAATTTAGTCATATAGTCTTAGAATAGATACTCTTTTTTTCAAAACTATAGTTCTTTTTTTGAATTTGGAACAATCCTTAAAAAATTCACAAAAGGGTAGAAAATCAAAATATAAGAATACAAAATCAAATGAAAAACATAACCATGAAAACAATACAGATGTGATAACATACTTCATGTTTCCTCTTTATATTTTCAGCTTAATTATTAATAGATAAGTAAAAAATTCTTCTTTGAATACTTTAGCCACACATGAATGGCTTTCTTCTGGAAAGAACAGAAGTCTATGTGCTCAGGTAGAAGATGGAAGATAAAAAAAGAGAAGATTTTTTCAGTACAATGGAGACCAAGTATGGAAAGAAATGTGCATTTATATGGGACTTATTTTGTGCCAAGTAGTGTGCTAAGATATTTACAAATATTATTGGAGCTAAGAAAGATGTTGACTAATTGATAATAATAGCTAACATTCATGTATCATTTACTGTGTGCCAGGTACTGTCTAAGTGCTTTAAATTTTTATCTCTGATCCACATAACAATGCCGGGAGGAAGAGGTTTTTACTATCCTCATTTTGCAGATGCATAAACTAAGGGAAATACAGGCTAAGTGTCTAGTGTAGCAACCCAAAGTTCGTATTTAAGGTAGGATTTGAATTTGTCTTTCTAACTCTAAACCTTGGACTCTTCCCTTGCATCATCTAGCTGCCCTGGGGCAGATTATAAAATGGTAGGATAAGAGAATTAGAGAAGTCTCACTTAAAAATAGCAAAACTGAGACCTTAATATTGCAGTGATTTGATTTGCCCAAAGCACACTTTTCCTAGGAAGGCAAAAAAAGTCCTTGAAAAAGGCACTGGCCAGATGGGGAAAACAAATCAGGAAAATTTCAGAAAGTAGGGTCTCTATGAAAGTTGCTGATTTAATGGAAAAGGGATGTTTGGAGCAATGTTTGTTCCACTGAATAATACATAGTGAAGTATATGGCTATGATTGAATTGCAGGTGAATTCTCTTAAGTCATACCAATTTCTCTATGTCTACCACTTTTATAGTCATGGATAAGCACATATAGTGGAAGTTCCCCCTTCCATTCTCCACAATGTTCACAGGGATAGGTAGAAGCACTGACCAGAAACACAGAAAAGACAAAATACAAAAAGTTTGAGAACAGACTTCCCAAGCTTACTCCTCTATATACCAACATAGATTTAGATCATATTTGTAAAGTACTTAACATATAGCAGGTACTTAAACCTTTCCCCTATCCCTCTATGATAGCTTTTAAAGGGTTGTTATGAGATCCTAAAAAGACAATCTGCACAAAATCAAAAAATCACTTACAGATAATGATAAATATGTATTAGCAAGTTTTTATTGCCATTGTGTCATTTTTCAGTTGTATCTGACTCTTTGTGACCCCATTTAGGGTTTTCTTGTCAAAGATACTGGAAAGATTTGCCTTTTTCTGTCTGATTTAACAGATGAGGAAGCTGAGACTAATATGATGAAGGGACTTGCCCAGGATCACATAGGTAGTAAATATCTGAGATCAGATTTGAACTCAAAAAGATGAGTTTTTCTAAAACCAGGGCATGTGCTCTAACCACTGTACCACCTAGCTGCTCATATATTAGCAAAGTACTACAATAATAAAACAGCTGTGAATGTGATCATTAAAGATCAAATAGAATGGATTACAAGCTTACTGAATATTCAAATAGCATCTCCACTATGACTATAGTGACTTTCACCTGTCTAGTATATAAGTGGAAGAGATAAGATGGAGCATTACATTTCTGAAGCTATCGATGGGAAAAAAAAAAAAAAAACAATAAAAAGTTTTGTAATGGCAGAAAGGAAAATTAGTATACAACCCTAGTGAATCTTTTCTAAAATGGTTAAAAGAAAGTAATCACTGTAATACTAGAGTTCAAGATAAAGTGGAGATGGGGGGATTCAATATGAGATTAAAATGCACAAATAGGCTTTGGAGAAATAGAAATTGTCAAATGATTCTTCCTTAGTCTGACTGTTCACTGAAAGAGTATTCTGTTTAGAATGTATTGACATTGAAAATTCAATATTCAAGTGAAAGCAGAAAAAAAAAGAATTACTTATTTTTAATGGCCTCTTTTAATCTAATAAAGAGATGTTGACATGATAATTTATTTGATAACATTAAATAGGTATGTGAGAAATTTCATTAGAATCATAAACTATCATCTTAGTTTACTACAGAGGTTTTCAAGAGCAACCTGACCTTAGAGAGTAGTGTCTAGAACAAGTAGTTACCCATTCTGTCTTGGAAGGGATTTTATGATGAGTAGTTCATTTCTTCCAGAGGAAATTCATTCTACCTTTGGCAAGACCTCATTGTCAGGGAGTTTTGTCCTTGCATCTTCAAGTATTCAAGCCAAGAGCAATGGAGAAATTGACAACCATGAGCACACCTGCAAAAGACAGAGATCTGTCTTTTGTGCACAGATGTACTACCTTGTGTTTCTATTCTGAATGATGGGAAGTGTTTAACAGAGTTTTAAGGAAGAGGGAGAATGAACATCATTGCCAGTGATTACAGTTTAGCAGACAAGATAGAACATTGCCGTGATTCTCCTTATTAGTTTTTGTAAAATAATTCAAACTTATGTTTTGCTCTTCATTTGAGAAGAGGCTTAGTTGAATTGTAAAGATACTACAGACACTTAGATGGACATTAATCATTGTGCATTTCTCTGTGTGGACACTGACCTTTTTAGGATACAAAAAGAAACACTAGATCTGCCTGTTGAGGACCTGCTGGTGATTTGCGAAAACCCATAAAATTTGGCAAATATAACAAAAGACAGAAACACATAATGTTAGAATGTCTTTGGGAACATAATAACATTAATACCTAATTGGCAAAAGTATAAATTGGTTCAATTGTTCTGGGAAATAATGTGGCAGAATGTTAGAAAAATCACAAAAGTGCTCATATCATTTAAGACTCTGTAATGAAAAAAAGGTTCCATATATAAGTGTTTTTTACCGCCTCTCTGTGTCAGTAACAAAATTAACTAGAAATAAAAGCAGTGCTTATTGATTGATCGAAGAACAAAATATGATATGGAATATTATTAAGACAATTAAAAGAAAAGAATTCTGATAAAATCACAGGAAGGCATTTAGGTATTGATGCAGAGGGGAAAACAAAACAAATCCAAAAGAACAACATATGTAAAGATTATAAATTGTTAATAAAAATTAATAAAAATATATTTAAATATACAAAATTCAATAGAAAAATTTTAGTGTCAGTGTTCGGGCGATAAGATGAACATATTTTCTTCCTACATAATAGAGAGGTAGGGTACTCTGGGTACAGAATATTCAACATAATGTCATATCCAGTAAGTTTGATGATCTAGTTTTAACTTTCTGTGGAAAGAAAGGAAGCAAATGGATGTAGGTATCTTGAGCAAAGATTGTGATGGAAAAAAAGCAAAAGTCATCCATAAACTTATTTTTAAAAATGGAAACAGCATTAATTAGAGAACTAGAAAAGAGAAAATCTTTCCCTGATTTTGAAAAAATAAAAATAAACATCAGGAAAGTAGTAGAAAATGCAAATTTTAAGGCTGGTGAGTTTTGCTTCAAATTCTGACTAAACTCAATAAGATATTTTTAAACGGGTGATTTCTGAATATTTAGAAACAAAATTGTGATCACTAATAGTTTTTCATGTTATTTTTCTGTATGATTTTCTGGATGAAAAGATAGTAAGGAAAATTCTGAACTAATTTATTTATTTTTAATGCAAATATTTTTATTTTATTATTTTTATAAAGCTTTTCATTTTCAAAATATTCACAGATAATTTGACCTTTGCATAGCTTTGTGTTGCAGATTTTCTCTTTTTTCCCCTATCCCCTCCTCTAGATGGAAAGCAATTCAATATATGTTAAATATTTAAAAATATATGTTAAATCCAATATGTATAAGAATATTTATATGATTCTCTTGCTATACAAGAGTATTACCTTCCATTTAGATTTATCAACTTTATTGGCATAAAGTTGGGCAAAATAACTCCTAAGTATTGCTCTAATGTTCTCTTCATTGGTGGAAAGTTCTCTCTTTTCATTTTTGAGATTAACAATTTGATTTTCTCCTTTCCTTTTTCCAATCAAATTAACTAAAGATTTATCTATTTTGATGGTTTTTGTTGTATTTGTTTAATTCCTGATTTTCCCTTGGCAGATAGGTTCCCAAATATTTTATACTATCAACAGTTATTTTGAATGGAATTTCCTTTTTGTATCTCTTGCTGCTGAACTTTGTTAGTAATATATAAAAATGTTGATGATTTATGTGGTTTATTTTGAATCCTGCAACTTTGCTAAAGTTGTGAATTGTTTCTAGTTCTAGTTTTAGTTGATTCTTTAGGGTTCTCTGAGTATAACATCATGTCATTTGCAAAGAGTGATAATTTGGTTTCCTCATTACGTACTCTGATTCCTTTTATCTCCTTTTCTTCTCTTATTGCCAGAAGCTAACATTTCTAATACAATATTAAATAGTAATGGGACAGTGGGCAGCCTTGTTTCACTCCTGATCTTATTGGGAATAGTTCTAGTTTGTTCCATTACATAACGATGCTTGCTGGTAGTTTTAAGTAGATGCTACTAATCATTTTAAGGAAAAGTCCATTTATTCTTATACTCTCTATTGTTTTTAATAGGAATGTCTGTTGGATTTTATCAAATTTTTTTTCTGCATCAATTAAGGTAATCATATGATTTTTGTTAGTTTAGTTATTAATATAATTGATTATGCTGATAGTTTTCCTAATATTGAACCAGCCCTGCATTCCTGGTATAAATCTTACTTTGCATAGTGTATTATCCTGGGATGACTTCCTGTAATCAAGTTGCTAATATTTTATTTAAGATTTTTGCACCAGAATGTTTGTGGCAGCCCTTTTTGTAGTGGCTGGAAACTGGAAATTGAATAGATGCCCTTCAATTGGAGAATGGCTGAATAAATTATGGTATATGAATATTATGGAATATTATTGTTCTGTAAGAACCAGCAGGACGATTTCAGAGAGGCCTGGAGAGACTTGCATGAACTGATGCTGAGTGAAATGAGCAGAACCAGGAGATCATTATACACGGCAACAACAAGACTATATGATGATCAATTCTGATGGACATGGTTCTTTTCAACAATGAAATGTTTCAAACCACCTCCAATTGTTCACTGAAGAAAGCCATATACACCCAGAGAGAGGGATGTGAAATGTGAACTACAACATAACATTCTCATACTCTCGATTGATGTTTGCTTACATTGTGTTTCCTTTATCTGATATGTCTTGTGTAGATACGTTTTTTCTTGCACAACAATGATAAGTGTGGAAATGTGTATACATATATTTGATCTGTCAAGTATTTTGACATAATTAACATGTAGTGGATATCCTGCCATCTAGGGGAGGGGTGGGGACTTGGGGGGAAAAATTTGTAACAGAAAGATATGTAAGGTTTAATGTTGAAGAATTACCCATACATATGTTTTGCAAATAAAATAAAATTAAAAACAAAAGCAAAAACAAAACAAAACAAAAAAAGATTTTTGCCCCAACATTCATTAGGGAAATTGGTTTATAGTTTTCTTTCTCTGTTTTTACCTTTCTTGGTTTTGCTATCAGCACCATATCTATTTCAGAAAAGCAATTTTATAGCACACCTTCTTTCCCTATTTTTTCAAATAGTTTATGTAGTATTGGAATAAGTTGTTCTTTGAATGATCGGTAGAATTCAAATGTAAATCCATCTGGCCCTGGAGATTTTTTCTTAGGGAGTTGATTAATAGCTTGTTTTCTTTCTTTTTTTAAAATGGGGCTATTTAAATAATGTATTTCCTCTTCTGTTAACCCAGGCAATCAAATTTTTGGTATGTATTCCTCCATTTCATTTAGATTTATCAAACTTGGACTCATGGGGGTGGAGCCAAGAAGGCAGAGATCAGACAGGAGTCTCTGTAACCTCCTCTAACCTTCCCTCAAACGAACAGCAGATGAAGCCTCTAGACTGATTTTGAGGTCAAAGAATCCACAATATCTGGAGTACAACACATTTCTAGAAGAAGATACACTGGAAGAGCTTCAAAACAGGTCTGTATTAATTGGGCAGGGGAGTGATAGTCTGCCAAACACAAGACTGCAGCACAGGGCCTGGGGCAGGGAGCTGGAGCAGAAGTCGGAGCATTGTGGCTTCCACACACCTGGAAGCCTTCTCTGGGCCTCTTGGGACAATCTGTCCTAATTGTAAGCAGGTGGTTTGGAAGATCTGCCTTTTGTGGGAGATAGATTGTGAACCACTGAACCTCTGAAGAGTGTGGGACCTAGCTGCCATTGCACAGCATCCTAAAGCAGTCAATCAGCAGAACTGCCCAGCACCTGAAATAACTCAATCAGCAGAACTGCCCCAGGGAAAATTAAAGCAGCTGTCCCTTGTTTGCCTTGAACAGACCTCACACCTTTAAAAAATGAAGAAAAAACCTAAAAGAACTGTCATGATAGACAGCTTTTATGGAGAGACAGAAGAATAGACCTCAAATCCTAAGGTATCTAAAAGCAAAGCAACTCCAGAAAAAGTCCCAAAGAGAGACATAAACTGGACCCCATGTCACAAGGCTTTCTTTGAAATTTTAAACTTAAGGAAACTGAGGCAGGCAGAGGTTAGATGAGTTGCCCAGGTCTCACATATGGTGAGTGCCTGTAGTAGGATTTGAGCTCAGGTGTTTCTAAGCAACACAATAGAAGACCCCAATATACTTTTTTTTTCCAAATTTCTTTTATGCTCTTTATCAAAGTTAATTTTCAAGTTACCGCCTCACAAAATTACATCTCTAACTTTATTGCATGTGAACAGGAAAACTCCCACATCTGCTCTTTGTTTCTTCCTTCTAGAATCTCTGAAATCCTTCAATGCACATATCAGGTCCTACCTTCTTCTCAAGAAGAACATATTACCATTTTTACTTTCTGAAATTACTTGTCATATACTTTATATTGACTTATGTAGGTACCCTGTATGTATGGGTGTTTATGGAACACTAACACCTTTGGTGTAAGTGCTTGTCAAACTTTTTTCAGGATTGCTCATTAATTGTTGTCCACCTGTCACCCAACTCTTACCTGTAACTTCAAGAAGTGCCCATTGCATATATATACATATATATATGTATATATATATATATATGTGTGTGTGTGTGTGTATATATATATATATATATATATATATATATATATATTTGCTTTTTTGGCTATTGTATTGAACTCCCATTGAACTTGTACCACACTATTCACCCAAATCTTCTTTTAAAAATTGATTGTGTAATCATCCCACCTCCATTTTGTCCTTTGGGTGAACTTTCCCTTTTCCTATCCAATTGAAGGACTTTATTTTTTCCAGTAGTTTCTATTTTATTAACATAATTTATAACATTATAAATTCATAAATGAATTTCATAATAGTGAATCACAGGTGAAGATTTTTTTTTATTTAATAACTTTTTGCTTATTTACCTTTTGGTAAGATAAGAGATATTAGGAAGACATATATATATATATATATATATATACACATATATGTATATGTATATATATATATATATATATGAGTGTGTGTTAAGAGAGAGAGAAAGAGAGAGAGAGTAAGTATGTAAGTATATGATGCAGTGGGCACATCCCCATAAAACCATCTCAGCAAATGGACTAAACCATTTTGAGGATAACTGACAGACATTAGGTGGATCTTTCCCAAGCACTTGTGTAGACTCTTCTGAGTGGAGTAGCAAATGAAAACAATTTGTTCCAATAACCATGAAGCTGGCTGAAGTAGGTTCTGTAGGATACTTAGAGACTGGTTAAATATGGAAGAATCAAGGTTTACACAGTGCATTTCAGGCCATTCATTGCCAGTCTTCCTGACTTTTGTCTTGCTACTGGATTCTGATGACTGGAAGAGAGAATGGGGCTGATCATTTTGTCCAACTGTTTTACTTAGATCCAATTCACGAATAAGTCAAGACATCATCCTGTGATGTCATTGATCTCTTCAAAAATAAAAGATGAACAACAAGCTCCTCAATGTCAGGGATTATTTCATTCCTATTTTTGTATCTTAATTTCCTGAAAATGTGCTTTACATATATCAGGTTTTAAATAATAAGGTTATATTTCATTTTTTGCCCTTTCATGCTATTTATTTTTATAATAGCGTTTTATTTTTCAAAAACATGCAAAGTTAGTTTTCTGTTACAAATTTTTCTCCCCTCTTCCTCCTCCCCTCTGCCCTAGCCAGCAAGTAATCCAATACAGGTTAAACGTGCACTTATTCTAAACACATTTCCACATTTACCAAGAAAAATCATTAAAAAATGAGAAAATAAAAAACAAGCAAGCAAATAATAACAACAAAAGTTAAAATACGGGGGCAGAGCCAAGATGGTGAAGTGAAAAGGTGACTCTCTGCATCCTCCTCGGAACTTCTCTCAAATCAACAATAAAATAAGCCTCTGAACTGATCTTCAAGTCAACAAATCAGGAAATATTTGGATACTTCTTGCAGATATCTCTGAAAAACTTCACATCAGGTTTGTCTTGCTCGGACAGAGGGATAAACAGCTCTGGTGGAGGCCGGAAGTGAGGGTGGGACTCAGCTCAGCTCAGCTCAGACTGGCAAAAAAACTCCAAACTCCAAACTCCAAATTCCAAACACCTGGAGTTTATCTGAGGCACTCGGACACTCTGCCCTGATTGGGGGCAGGTGTTCTGGCAAACTTGCCTTGTTTAAGGAGTAATTCGGACTTAGTCCTAGCCTCCAATGGCCCAGCACCTTAAATTAATTTGCCGAAGCACTTCAGGGCAAAATCTTCAGCCGGCCGTTTCAGCTGCCGTTTTTTTTTTTCCCCTACCTTAAAGAGATATTCACGCTGTCTTAAAAAAAAAAAAAAAGAAGAGGCAAAAGAGAGCTCTCACCATAGACAGCTTTTATAAAGAGAAAGAGAAGACCCCAGATCCAGAGGTGCCTTTAGACATAACTGCAGAGGAAATCAGCAAGGACCATCACTGGTCCCCGTTTCAAAAGGCCTTTCTGGAAGATTGCTTAAAGAACCTCATAAGAGAGCTGGAGGAGAAATGGGAAAATAAATTGAAATCAGTGCAAGAAGGATACAATATCTTGCAAGAAGGATATGATGCCCTGCAAAAGAGATATGAAAAAGACACCAATCTATTGAAAAATAAAATTAGTGAAGTGGAAAAAGAGTGCAATGAACAAAAAAATTCAATTGGCCAGTTACAAATGGAGCTTAAAAAGGTAACTGAAGAAAACACTTTAAAAATAAGAATTGAACAAATGCAAGTGAATGACTCAAAAAGACTTCAAGAATCAGTCAAAGAAAAACAAAAAAAATGAAAAATTAGAAGAAAATATGAAATATCTCCTAGGAAAAACAACTGACTTGGAAAATAGATCTAGGAGAGACAATCTAAGGATTATCGGACTTCCTGAAAGCCATGATGAAAAAAAGAATCTAAACACTATCTTCCAGGAAATCCTGAAAGAAAACTGCCCTGAGATTGTAGAATGAAAGGGCAAAATCACCATTGAAAGAATTCACCGATCACCTCCTGAAAGAGACGCCAAAATTAAAACCCCAAGGAATATCGTGGCTAAATTTCAGGACTATAGCACCAAGGAAAAGATTCTGCTAGCAGCTAGAAAGAAACAATTCAAATACCAAGGATCAATAATTAGAATCACACAGGATCTGTCAGCCTCCACATTGAAGGATTGAGGGCCTGGAACCAGATATTCCGAAGGGCAAAGGAACTTGGATTACAGCCAAGAATATCCTATCCAGCTAGAATGAGCATTATCCCCCAGGGAAGAAGATGGTCATTCAATGATATAGGTGAATTTCACCTATTTCTAATGAAAAGACCAGATCTGAACAAGAAATTTGACATCCAAACACAGAACTCAAGAGATGCATAAAAAGGTAAAAAGGAAAGGACTCTTGAGAACTTTATTTCTACTAGGGGGATGCTTAAAGTTGGGGGGTATAATTAACTAGATATTACTTTGATAATATGAAAAAGAGAACTAGAGGGGGAAAGGTTGTCATACTGGGGAAAAGAGGGGAAAAGTGGTAAAAATAAGATCTAAAAAAAGGAGGTAAAAACAAGGTAAAATCTCTTGAAGAGGCAAAGAAAACCTAATATAATTGAGAGAAAGAGGGGAGGGAGTTGAGCATTGTGTAAATCTTACTCTCATCAGGTCGGGCTCTAAAAGTCTATATCAGACACTTGATTTCACGTAGAAACTTGTCTGTTGCTAGAGGAAAGTGGGAGGGAAAGGAGGAAAAGAAAGGGACAAACTAATAGAAGGGAAAATAGAAGAATCAGGGGAAAGGAGTAAAAACAGGGGGAAGGGATCTAAAGGGTGGAGTATTGTTTGGAGGAGGGGGTCATCAACAGCAAAGTACTGAGGAGGGGGGAAGGGAGAAAGGGGAAAGGAAAGGGGAAAACATAACAGGTAAATAAGATGGCAGGAAATAAAGAATTACTTATTCTATCTGTGAATGTGAATGGGATGAACTCTCCCATAAAGCGGAAGCGGATATCAGACTGGATTAAAAACCAGAATCCTACAATATGTTGTCTACAAGAAACACATCTAAAACATAGTGACACATATAGGATGAAGGTAAAAGGCTGGAGCAGGACCTATTATGCTTCAGGTGAACAAAAAAAAGCAGGGGTAGCAATCCTTATCTCAGATCAAGTAAAAGCCAAGATAGATCTAATCAAAAGAGATAAGGAAGGAAACTATATTTTATTAAAGGGTACCATAGATAATGTAGCAATATCTATACTAAATATATACGCACCAAGTGCAATAGCACACAAATTCCTAGGGGAGAAATTAAGATAGATGCAAGAAGAAATAGACAGCCAAATGATACTAGTGGGGGATCTCAACCTTGTTCTCTCAGAATTAGATAAATCAAACCACAAAATAAACAAGAAAGAAACTAGGGAGATAAACCAATTGTTAGAAAAGTTAGGTATGATAGATTTATCGAGAAAGTTGAATGGAGACAGTAGGGAGTTTACTTTTTTCTCAGCAGTCAATGGAACCTATACAAAAATTGACCGTGTGTTAGGGCATAAAAACCTCAAAATCAAATGCAGAACGGCAGGAATAGTAAATGCATCCTTTTCAGATCATGATGCAATAAAAATCACATGCAATACAAGGCCAGGAAAAAATAAACCAAAAGTTAATTGGAAATTAAATAATCTAATCCTGAAGAATGAATGGGTGAAAGAGCAAATCATAGACACAATGAGTAATTTCATCCAGGAGAATGACAATAAGGAGACAACATACCAAAATTTGTGGGATACGGCTAAAGCGGTTATAAGGGGCAATTTTATATCTCTAGATGCTTACTTGCATAAAATAGAGAAAGAAAAGATCAATGAATTGGGCTTATTATTAAAAAAAACTAGAAAAAGAACAAATTAAAAACCCTGAATTAAATGCCAAATTGGAAATTCTAAAAGTAAAAGGAGAAATTAATAAAATTGAAAATAAGAAAACTATTGAGTTAATAAATAAAACTTAGAGTTGGTTCTATGAAAAAACCAACAAAATAGGTAAGCCTTTAGTTAATTTGATAAGAAAAAGGAAAGAAGAAAATCAAA
>JAJPUD010000435.1:100898-129002 GCA_023553655.1 Myrmecobius fasciatus
TAACAAAAACCATATGATTATCTCAATAGATGCAGAAAAAGCCTTTGATAAAATCCAACACCCTTTCCTATTAAAAACGATAGAGAGTATAGGAATAAATGGGCTTTTCCTTAAACTGATCAGTAGCATCTATTTAAAACCATCAGCAAGCATCATATGTAATGGAGACAAACTAAAACCATTCCCAATAAAATCAGGAGTGAAACAAGGCTGCCCACTGTCACCATTACTATTCAATATTGTATTAGAAATGTTAGCTTTAGCAATAAGAGAAGAAAAAGAGATAAAAGGAATCAGAGTAGGTAATGAAGAAACCAAATTATCACTCTTTGCAGATGACATGATGGTATACTTAGAGAACCCTAGAGACTCAACTAAAAAACTACTAGAAACAATTCACAACTTTAGCAGTGGCAGGATTCAAGATTAATCCGCATAAATCATTAGCATTTTTATATATTACCAACAAACTTCAGCAACAAGAGATAGAAAAAGAAATTCCATTCCAAATAGCAGATGATAGGATAAAATATTTGGGAATCTATCTGCCAAGGAAAAGTCAGAAACTATACGAACTAAATTACAAAACACTTTCCACACAAATAAAATCAGACCTAATCAATTGGAAAAATATTAAGTGCTCATGGGTAGGCAGAGCGAACATAATAAAAATGACAATACTACCCAAACTAATCTACTTATTTAGTGCAATACTAATCAAACTCCCAAGAAATTATTTTACAGATCTAGAAAAAAATAGTAGCAAAGTTCATTTGGAAGAACAAAAGGTCAAGGAATTCAAGGGGATTAATGAAAAACAAGGCAGATGAAGGTGGCCTTGCTGTACCAGATCTAAAACTATATTATAAAGCAGCGGTCATCAAAACCGTTTGGTACTGGCTAAGAAATAGAGCAGTAGATCAGTGGCACAGGATAGGATATCAGGACTATCTAGGCAATAACCTTAACAGTCTAGTGTTCGATAAACCCAAAGACCCCAGCTTTTGGAATAAATACTCACTATTCGGCAAAAACTGCTGGGAAAATTGGAAACTAGTGGGGAAGAAATTAGGGCTTGACCCATACCTAACACCACATACCAAGATAAGATCTAAAGGGTTCATGATCTAGATATAAAGAGGGACTTTGTAAGCAAGTTAGAGGAACGTAATATAGTTTATCTCTCAGACCTGTGGAGATGGAATAAATTTATGTCCAAAGAAGACCTGGAACTCCTAATTGAACACCAGATGGATAATTTTGATTATATTAAGTTAAAAAGTTTCTGTACAAACAAAACAAATGCAGACAAGATTAGGAGAGAAGCATCAAATTGGGAAATCATCTTTACATTTAATGGTTCTGATAAAGGCCTCATTTCTAAAATATATAGTGAATTGTCTCATATATATAAGAATTCAAGCCACTCTTCAATAGGTAAGTGGTCAAGGGATATGAACAGACAATTTTCAGATGATGAAATTAAAACCATCTCTATTCATATGAAAAGTTGCTCCAAATCACTATTGATCAGAGAAATGCAAATTAAGACAACTCTGAGGTACCACTACACACCTGTCAGATTGGCTAAAATGACAGGCAAAGATAACGATGAATGTTTGAGGGGATGTGGGAAAACTGGGACACTAATACATTGTTGGTGGAACTGTGAACGGATCCAACCATTCTGGAGAGCCATATGAAAAGTTGCTCCAAATCACTATTGATCAGAGAAATGCAAATTAAGACAACTCTGAGGTACCACTACACACCTGTCAGATTGGCTAAAATGACAGGAAAAGATAACGATGAATGTTTGAGGGGATGTGGGAAAACTGGGACACTAATACATTGTTGGTGGAACTGTGAACGGATCCAACCATTCTGGAGAGCAATTTGGAGCTATGCTCAAAAAGTTGTCAAACTGTGCATACCCTTTCACCCAGCAGTGTTTCTACTGGGCCTATATCCGAAAGAGATCTTAGAGGAGGGAAAGGGACCCACATGTGCAAAAATGTTTGTGGCAGCCCTTTTTGTAGTGGCAAGAAATTGGAAACTGAAGGGATGCCCATCAATTGGAGAGTGGCTGAATAAATTATGGTATATGAATGTTATGGTATATTATTGCTCTGTAAGAAACGACCAGCAGGATGATTTCAGAGAGGCCTGGAGAGACTTGCATGAACTGATGCTGAGTGAAATGAGCAGAACCAGGAGATCATCATGCACAGCAACAACAGTATTACATGATGATCAATTCTGATGGACATGGCTCTCTGCAACAAAGAATTGTCTCAAACCAGTTCCAATTGTTCACTGAAGAAAACCATATACACCCAGAGAGAGGGAAATGAAATATGGACCACAACCTAACATTTTCATGATCTCTATTGACATTTGCTTGCATTGTGTTGCCTTTCTCTGATTCTTTTTTTTTTTCCTATAGATAGGATTTTTCTTGCATAACTTCTCAAGCATTTCAACATTATTAACATGTAGTGGACTTCCTGCCATCTAGGGGAGGGAAGGGGACTGGGGGTAAAATTTGTAATGGAATGCTTTGTAAAGATCAATGGTGGGGAACTACCCATATATATGTTATACAAATAAAAAGCTTTAATAAAAAAATAAAGAAAAAGAAAAAAAAAACTTAAAATACTATGTTGTGATCTACATTCAATCCCCATAGTCTTCTCTCTGGATGCAGATGGTTCTCTTCATCCAAATCAATTGGAATTGATTTGAATCACTTCATTGTTGAAAAGAGTCAAGTGCATCACACTTGACCATCACATAATATTGTTGTTGCTGTGTACAATGTTCTCTTGGTTCCTCTCAATTCACTTAGTGTCAATTAGTTCATGTAAGTCTCTCTAAGCCTTTCTGAAGTCATCCTGCTGATTGTTTCTTATATAACAATAATATTTCAAAACATTCATATACCATAACTTATTCAGCCATTTCCCCAAAGTAGGCATCCACTCAGTTTCCAGTTCCTTGCCACTACAAAAAGGACGGTTACAAACATCTTTTCATATGTGGGTCTTTTTCCCTTTGTTTGTGATTTCTTTGGGATACAGACTCAGTAGAGATACTGCTGGATCAAAGAGCATACACAGTTTGTTAGCCTTTTGGGAATAGTTCCAAATTGCTCTCCAGAATGGTTGGATCAGTTCACAGTTCCACCAACAATGTATTAGTGTCCCCCTTTTCCCACATCTCCTTCAACTTTATAATTATCTTTTCCTGTCATCTTAGCCAATCTGAGAGGTATAAAGTGGTACTTCAGAGTTGTCTTTGTATTTTTCTAATCAATAATTTAGAGCATTTTTTTCATATGACTAGAAATAGCTTTAGTTCCTTTATTTGAAAATTGTTCATTTTCCTTTATAAGATTATATTATATGACTTAGAGTCCTACATATCTAGCCTAAAGAATCATTAATTTGAGATTACCAATAGGTTATGCTATACTGGTGCTCCCAAAAAGCACATTTTCTTAGTTTAAACAGTGACACTTCCTTGAAAACACTGGCCCAAGCAGAAATCCCCATACACAATTATGTCAACAAGCATTTATTAAGTACCTATTATATGCCAGAAGCATATAATAAATTTCTAAAGGGGCTCAAATTTTTGATTCTCCATTCTCTTTATTCTCAAATTCCTGTTCTACTCAAAATCAGAATGTTTACATGGGAAATAAAGAAAATAAAGAAATCTATCAGCAGATGGTTGGCAATTCATTGCTTTCATTGGTGTTGGCATTCTTCCAAGGGGGAAAAGGAAGAGAAGAAGGCCAAAGGGAAGGATGCCCAGAGTGCTAGCTGTTGTGAGGTGCTAAAAATATTATGGGGAGGTTCCAAAGCAAAAGATAAAAAGCCATCCAGGTGCTAGCTGCCTGGTGTGCTCCAAATACCTCCAGTGTTAGTGTCCACTGCCCCTGTCAGAGAGCTAAAATGGAGTGTTACAGACAAGATTACAGATTTGCCTCTGAACTAGAAAAGGCATTTTCTCCTCCTCTAAATGTACTCTCTCATTTGGACCATTTGATAGCAAAAAAATGTGACATGAGATGGTGAAGTTCTAATAAGTCTCTTTGAAACATCAAATAGTCAAATACTGGTTTAGAAATGAAAATAATAATAATTATAATTTGTCACTCAGCATTTGGCTTAAAAGTCAATGCAGTAAGTGAAAGCAGATCATTTTGGAGGGAAATCAAAACCCTACTCAAAATAGAGGCTCAGAGCTCTAATCTTGTATGGCATTTTATTTAAATAGTAAGTTAAATTCCATTATAGAAAACACAATAAACCAAAAAAAAAAAAAGAATTCATTTCTATAGCCAGATCTGAGGTAGTTTACTTTTGACAGGGATAAGGATGAAGTTTTATATATATGTATAGGTATATATGTATGTATATGTATATGTATATATATGTATGTATAGGTATATATGTATGTGTATATATATACATATATACCTATACATACACATATCCACTCTCATATAATGCATATAAGTTTGCATATACACTTATATATGCATGTGCAAGCATATATGAATGTGCATATGTATATGCATATATACTATTTAGACCCATATATATATATATATATATATATTCATATGCATAGGAATTTAGCTTTACAGATATACATATACACATCAATACATATATGTATACATATGCTATATATAAATAATGTGTATGTATATGCATATACATATATGCATATATACATAATATGTATTTATATATATAAAACCCATTATATTTATGTATATCTGCATATATATATGTATATATATATAAAATGTTTGTAGTACTATACATCTATCTGTTTTCACTTTGTTTCCACTGAGTCAGCAAGACTAAGAAAGTTTATAGGGATATGAGTGTGTATTTTGGTTTGTCTGTGCATGTGTGTATTGTATTTTATGAGAACCTTAAAAACTACATGAGAAAAGGTTAAAGACAATAAAAGTGTTACTGCAAATATTTCAGCAAGTATTTATAGAAATGGGAACCGGGAAAGCCACGGGAGCAGGCAAAGCAAACACATTGATGGAAGACTTGGATCCCCAGACCTGTTCTGAATCTCCCTGGGACTCTTACTGAAATGAAGTCCATAAACCTTAAAAGCAAACCACTCAAAATCCAATACTGGAAATTGTTTGATAAGGAAACTTCACTGACTGTGACCTTCTATGGTATGGAGATCATTCAAAATGTACACACCACAGGCTCTGAAAATAAATGATAGATAGAAAATTGGTATGATGATCCCTCAGGACTAAACAATGTAATGTCATGTAGTTTGTAATGAGGTAGAAATTTGTCACCATGGTCTGCATGAAGGACATATACTGAGGAAACTTTTACTAATATGCTCCATCACTTTGGTATGTGATTTCCACCCTCCAAAAATAAATAAAATAAAAAAATTATGTAAAATAGTCTGGCATTTGGCACAATGTTTGATAGTGACTGCAATCAGCTATGCAAATTCTTAATTATTATGGCACACACCCACGCATTAAAACATTTTTTGAACTTTCTTTTGGTGTGAAATTATCTTAGCTTAACCCCCTATAGGAGAGTCCAAAGGCTTCATCCCCCAGGAAATGTGGCCTGTATTTACAAGGACTAAGAAGGCAATGTATCTATACAGGGGACCCAGCAAAGGACTTCTCATGCAAATCCAATGACCATGACTGTGAATTATTTATTAGCTACATCTCTATCAAAGTTTGGACAAAAAGATCTTTCTTAAAATTGATCTTTTTAAAAAAAATTAAAACCCCATAATTTTCTGTGAAATCACTAGGACAAGTTATTTACTTCAGCAATATAGTTTACAGCCTATCTATCCCCTCTTCCTGTTTAATTGTTTTCTACATTGTATAGAAACACCATATAGATCCATCCAATAGAACTAGATTTTCTTAAGTGTTTTTGACATGGGATTAATATAATACAATTCATTAAACAAAGTTTCTAAATAATGTATATAGAAGTTTTTCATTCTTTGTTATTTTGAAAACTATACTCAGATATTTTCTAAGGCCAATGATGGAAGACTTCTTCAATTAAATTTTTCACATTAAAATAAGAAAAGGATTCCGATCAGGGCTAAAATACCAATTTCTGATTATGGTGTTGTTTTTTTTAACTTCATAATTTTGAATAATACAAACTGGCAAAGTGCAGGCACAATTTCTAAAACTTTATTTTGGGTGATTGTTTCTATCAGTTAGAGCTCTGTACCATTTTAAAATTTATACTAACTTAAGGGGTATCTTCAAAAGATTCAGGAATCCAAAGATCTCAGGAGGAGTCATTGAGGATTGAGTTGAACTCTCAGAGGGCTTGGTTTGGATTCCACTTATGCGCAGATCACATATTCCATGAAAAAAGAAGGAATGATTATACTTATAAAGCTTTCATCATTCCTACTGGATTGTAGACTTCACGGACATTAAGGACCACATCTTAGTTATCTGCATATCATTACTGCTTTCTAAAGTTTGTTCTAATTACTCCTTATACATAGCTAATGACAAAAAGATATTTGTTGAGTGGATGAATTTTCTTTCAAAATAAATGTCAATCTAAAGATATCAAGACCTGTTAATTGCCAGAGTGTCTTCATTTTCTACCAAATTATCAAAGATACATTGCCTATGGCCATGATTTCATGTGCAGTTTAAAAAAAAACATTTCCCTTGTAAATCTTATGGGAAACTGATATCGTACATAGAATATTAGGAGATTGATTCTGTTTAAAGTACCTCATTTTAGAAATAATTCCTTTTTTAAGGTGGAGAGTATATAGAACTGAAAAACCAGGATGTCGAAGCATCTGAAAGCAGTGCCATATGAGGATTGATTGAAGAAAATCAGAACATTTAGCCTGGAGTTTATGATGTGGGGGCTATTTTGAAAATTATCTTGTTTTTATTTTTATTCCTGAATCCTATATTTGACACAAGTCTAATATATAATGAGTGCTTTGTAAGTGATTATTAAACTGAATTGAATCCAAGGAACTGCTGTGTCTAAGGGCTGATTTTTAACTTCAAATGGAAGAAATAGGAGTCATTAGAAATTGAATAGAAACATAAGGCTCGATACAAGAACAAAATTTCCTTGAGTTTGGGGCTACATGAAAGTGGAATGAGGTGCTTTAGTGGATCTTCAGTCAAACATTGGAAGAGTATTTCTGTAGTGTGCTATAGAGCAAATTCTTGTTCATTTGTGAATTCTACCAGAGGGTCTCTGAGTTGGTTTGAGTTTGTGTTTAGCATTATAAAGAAAGAAATGTTGCCCCAAAGAGATAAAATGTCAACAACGTGATCACAGTAAAGAATATTTTCAGGGCATTTCTTATGCTAGTCACTTTCTAAATACTTATGCAATGAATTACATTAAGGAAATTCAGGGGGGCAGCCAGAGCACAGAAAGTGAAAATTATCTATTTTATTATCAAGAAAAAATAAATGAGTGTTTTGTTCATATAGTGATGAGCATATAGATATTGGGCATCATATAAATATAGCCAAAAAGGAAACATGAAGGATCATGCCTGTCTTTCTGTCTCTCTCTCTCTCTGTCTCTTGTCTCTCTTTCTGTCTGTCTGTCTGTCTGTCTGTCTCTCTCTCTCTCTATATATATATATATATATATGTGTGTGTGTGTGTATGTATGTTTAGTGACTGTCCACTACATATATAATTGAGGCTTTGATTACTGATCAATTGCTAATAAACACCTCAATTTCTAGTGTTCATCATTAGTCTAGTAAAGAAATTAGTGGGTAGATAAAAGCCTTTTTTTATTTCCATTATGTGAAATTCCACAGGCCAGTTTTCAAATTGCTTTTTCCCCTAATTTGAAAATATTACTTTCATCAGGAAAACTGAGAAATGAGGAGACCCCACAGAATAATTTTATTAGCAGTCTCAGCTAGAAGGTCAACACCTGTCATTAGAGAATTAGATTGGTATTGTCACTGAAACCATCAAATGATAAAAATTCATTTGACAGAAATGTGAAAGAAAAAAATATTTCTTTTACAAGGCATTGTTGTCCACTGGATAAAGCCTCTTTCTAACTTCAAATCCTTCTGGATGAAAGGTGTAGCAAGAGCAATTAGCAATTACTATTTCACAACAAATCATAGTTGTCTGCTAGATAAAGCATTGTACTGGGAATTGGTAGACCTGAATTCTATTCCCAGATATGCTATTTTCTCACTGTATGACATTGAAAAGTCACTTCATCTCCGTGTCAGAGAAAAGTTATAATTAAGTTTTATTGGAGTATAAACCTCTATCTGGTGGAGCTATAGAAATACAAATATAATTCCAATCAGAATAAAAAGTGCTCATCATGAGTGAGTATCTATTTCCCATGAATACATTGTGTGCATGTGTAAGAATGCGTGTGTATTCACAAGACAATAGATAGGTATGATTTTGGAATGCTTTTGAAACTCTAAGTTCATACTCTATAACAACTTATACTAGAGTCATTATCAGTTTGATTTTTCTACAGTAAAATAAAACACTGGGATTACAGTTGTCTGTATATTAGAGCAATAGTTCTTATGAGAAATGATGATGTATTCCTATTAGAAAGAGAACAATTTTACTGCCTTCCACCTGGGTCAATGAGCAAATCACAGGATCATGCTACTATTCAGTTTCCCTTATAGGTAGTGGTCTCATTGGTGATCCATCAGTAATGGCCAAATTGATTTTCAAGGTCCCCCAAAATAGACATGACATGTAAACTGCAAAAATATAAATTTAGGTTTGATGTCAAGAAAACTCTAAAAATTAGAGCCATCTCAGGGTGGAATAAACTCATTCAAAAGATAGTTGTGTTCTTTTCACTGAATGTTTTCCAGAAGAAGTTGGATCAGCTCTTCTCCTGTATGTTAAAGATTCCTTTTCAGATTTTAAATTGAACAAGAAGGCCTCTGAAGACCATTCTAAATCTAAAATTAGCTGTTTCTGTAATTTCCTCCAAACCATAACTCAGATTTTCTCTATACTTTCCCAGAGGATTAAGCCTTTGTCTGTGCTTCATTCAGTGCATATAGCCATCCCTGTCCTAAAGAGAATCTTAGTATATCTTACATGTGTGAATTTATTGCTTAATTCTTTTATTGCATTAACTAAGGTCTTATAAGTGCAAGGCACTGGTATTGCTGAAAAGAGGATATATTGGATTGGGAAGAAACCTCAATCAGGTAGATTCACTAGCAGATCATTTCAATAATACAGAAGTGAGATGATGAGATCCTGTACTAGTATCAGATGAGAAAAGAAAAAGTATTTGAAGGATGCTACAAAGGTGAAACCCATAGGCCTTAGCAACAGATTAGATATGAGGAAATCAGAAATAGTGAGGAATCTTGAATAACTTCTATATTGTGAGTGAGCCTGAGAGACTGGGAATATGATATTTCCCTATATAGAAATAATAAAGGTAGAAAGAAGGAAGGTAGTTTTAAGGTAAAAAACAAAAATTTTTAAATGTTGCATTTAAAATGTTTACTGGGGAGGAGGATTCTGGGAAGATGGTGGAGTAGGTCAGAAAATGTCAAGCTCTTTAGATTTCCACAATAAACAGAATAAATTTGTGCCTGAGCATGAAGACATACAGATGGGGCAAAAAAGAGGACTTCAAGAACAACAGGGGTCCTCTTGGGATAACCTGAAAAGGCCCAAAGGAAGACCCCCAGGCCAAGTGCAAACATCTCCAAGTTAGCTTCACAGAAACACCAAGTAGGGACCCCTTGAGGAGAGTTGGGTTTGGGGGAGCCTCGATAGGAAGTGGAGAAACTTTCACTTCCTGGACAGCTTGAAAAGTTGAGGTCTGAGTGCAGGAAGACTGAGGGAACTTCAGCTGATGAGGATTATCACCCCCAATTGTACTGCACAGACATGGCTCTGGATGAGAAAAAAACAGCACCTGGTGAGTGCAGAAGCAGAGGGTCAGAGATGCTGCTGGTTGTAGGCATTTGTAAGGGGGGAGCAGCTTTTGATTTGAGGTTCGGTTTTATTGGGGGTCAGAGGAAAGACCTGAAGTGAAGCTAGAGGCATCATCCAACCACCCCACAAGTAGAGGTGCTTACACTAATACTTCCTCTTTTAAAAAAAGGAAGGAAGGGAAGGAGAAAAAAAGAAAGAAAAAAGAAAGGGAGGGAGGGACGGAGGGAGAAAGAAAGAAAGAAATAAAAAAGGAAGGAAGGAAGGAAGAAAAAAAAAGGAAGGTTATGTCTCGAGTCACATATCAAATGAGAATAATTAGCAAAGTTCTTTTTTTGATCTTAGTATATTAAAAAAACCCTCTAGTAGAAAGGGACTTTGAGGATGCAGCCTAGGAAGTCCTGTATAGCTTGCCTAGAAATGGTTTCCTTCTCCCAGCCACAAAATTCAGATGTTGGTGCTTCCTTGGAATGGTGATGATGTATGTTGTATGTTGCTTGCTCATTTGCTGTACTGTCTTTATTGTTATGGTGGCCACTGTGTTTGTTAATTGTATATTACTTTTGTGCTATGAGTTTCCTCTTCCTTTATGTCTTATTTAAATTAAAATTCTGAGCAATAATAAACTTGTACCAACCCTCTTTAAAAAAAAGGAAAAGAAAACATGTTTTTCTTTATAAGAAGCACACAATGTTCACATTAATGTATCACTTTATTTGTCTTTTAACTGTTAAATTAATAAAACTGTTTTACCCAACAGTCTCAAAATTGTATATGCATATGCTCAAAAAAGATCTATGATCTTATTCATAAAGGAGTTCTCTCCAATAATATATTGGACAATCTAATCATGTCTGCCAGTCCCATCTGTCTCATCTAGTCTGTATAAATGTTTGCACAGGAAATCTATTCAACATGAGAAAGAAATTCCTCACCTTTCCTGACATTTTGAGATTACCATTAGAGTACTTGTCATCCTTCCTATGTGATGATTACATCTTTTTCTCATATCATGCAATTTCTTAATGAATTCCTTTTGCTTTTATTTTGCATACTAGAGCCAAAATTTTCATGACACTAAAAAGAGACAAGGCATAATGGGTATATGGCCAATCTTTGTTGTAAGCCTGTTTGGGTCAGCTAGTGCAGTCATACAACTGATAGTCGGGTGTTGAGGAAGAATGCTGCCTGAGCTCCATGTAGAAATCAATTATTTTTTATATCTTCTTTTGGAAGAATCAGCTGAATAAGCTAAAGTTTTGTTTTAAAGACATCTGCAAATTCTACAGCATCAGAGAAAAAAAATCTAGTCTTCCTGCTTATAGTGTTGTTTATATTATAGCTTAATGTTTAATAACCTAAAATGCACTAAGATTTGGGGGACACTATATAAGAGTGACAGCAATTCCTATAGATAATTTGTTAAAATACATGACCAGATAGTTCACAAAGATAACAAAAAGAAAAAATGAAGCTCTCAAAATTCAGATAATAACATTTCTCATGCCTATTATATAAACAAATTTGAAAAAAAAAGAAAAAGAAAATGAAAATTGTTGGAGGTACTATTTGAAAACAATCATGTTAATTCATTTTCATTGTTGATAAAGTTATAAAGTGATTTAGTGGCTTATCCATCATGGAAAATAATTTAAAATTGAATCTCAAGTCATTGAGGCTGTGCATACCCTTTGACTTCATAGTATCAGGATAATTCCTATCTCCAAAGAGATCAAAGACATACCTGGATAGAAAGGTATGTAGATACATAAATAAATGTGTAAGTATGCATATATATATACATATATATGTCCATGTATGCATATATGTCCATATGTTAAATTTAATACATTAAAAGTTGTATATGTTATGTTACATATGCTATAGTAATAATGTATGCATTATTTATATAATTTACATAATACCTCATAACAATATGTGTATATGTAATATATGTATATTATGTATGTATATATGTATGGATGTATGCAAGTTAGGTAAACTAATATAATAACACTGGATATGTGAGGAGAAGAATATGGAACTGAGATAATTGATGAGGTTATAAATAGGGGGCATGGTCTGGAACAATGGTGGTAACTTTAACAAAAATAGGAAAGTATGGAAGAAGGGACCACTCATAGGGAAATATAATGAATCCAAGTCCAAAAATGTTGAGTTTGGAATTTATTTTTACTATATCCGTTGAAATGCTAAATAGGATGTGTATGACATGAATAGAATAGCACTAGATAGTTCTAGTCTTCCATGAAAATGAAGATTTCTTCTCTAATCCTTCTTAATTGCCCCAACCCATCCATTGCCATTCCTTCAGTACTTTTGGGGGATTTTGTTTTTGTTTTGTTTGTGTGATAATTTTCACTGTCATCCCTAATTTTTTGAAATAAATGGAGTCCAAGATCCTGAGTTTCTCAATATGTCTCAAGAAATATTTTTAGTAGGATTTGTACCATTCTCATCTACTTTTAGACTTATCTCTAAATTGGGAAAGAGGAAGAGGAGTGAACAGGAGATTGATTTGAACAATGTACTTTTTTATGTGACATCCAAAGAAGGCTTCAATGGACATAAGTCCTTCTTGCTGTGTCAATAAAGCAACTTCTTGGGGCATCTAGGTGGCTCAGTGGATAGAGCACCAGCCTTGAAGTCAGGAGGACCTGAGTTCAAATCTGGTGTCAGACACTTAACATTCCCTAGCTGTGTGACCCTGGGCAAGTCACTTAACTTCAATTGCCTCAGCAAAAAGCAAAAAAAAAAATAACAATAATAAATAAAGCAATTTCTTCATTCACTGTGAAGGAGGGTCTCAATGATTCTAATTCTTTAGTGCTGCTACACTTACCTTTTGTTCCTTTTGATGAAAAAGATTATCACTTGTTTGGTCTGCCAAGTGTCTTTCCAAAGGCTTGAAACTATTCTGTGCTGATCTTAAGGCTACTTTCTTCATCCTCACTGAAATTTCCCATGTGGATATTTTCATACAAGTCTGTTTATTTTTTCCTACTTTTGACCTATTGTTTTGTCTTAATCAGTTTGTACAAAACAATTTTACTGGATAAGCATGAAGGTTAGTTCTTGTTAGTTGAAACTTGATTTCTTAGACTTTTGTTTTAGAGAAATAGAGTACTCTATTAGTGAATAGATAGTAAAGTATATTAGTAAATAAAGTAAGGGCAAAGAATTGACTGTTTTTCCTGCTATTTTTCAATAATTCTCTGCAGCAACTCCCACTAAATTTTTATGCCTGGACTCCTATAGTTGTCAAAAATAAGATTATAAATAGGTCTTCAGATCAATGAATGATCATACAAGTAGTCAACTCTGCCAGCTTCCCCACATTATTTTTTATCACTTAACTCTCTCAGACTCCCCCCTTTTTCATAGTTCCTCATCGTAACAATAGTACATTTTCATAATTTCTAAAGCACATTCTTAATATATGATAGATATTCCAATCTTGTCATTCTTACTTTGCAGATGAGGAAGGAAAGAAGAAAACAGGGGCTTTAATGAGTACCTACTTTGTGCCAGACACTGTGTTAAGCAAATTACAAATATCAGATTACTTGATCCTCAGAAATACCACGGGAAAATGATTCCCCTATCTCAAATTATAGTGGAAGGAACTGAAAAAGACAGGACAGGTTAGGTGACTTGCCTAGGGTAACACAACTAGCAAGTGCCTGAGACTTTACTAACTCAAGTCCCAGCACTCTATTCACTATGCCATGTAGCTACCTCTATGAGGCAGTTTCCTCAAATGAGGAAATTGAATTGTAAAGGGATGATGTCATTTGACTATGATAAATCACTAATCTATTTTCCAGTAGTCTAATGTACAAGGCAGAATCATAATCCAAACCTCCTGACTTTTAAGTCTAGTACTCTTTCCACTGTCAAAGTGGACTCATTACAATTTGATGTCAAAGATATATCAAACTAGGACAACAATAACAGTCAATTTCTTCCAACAGCATAGAGGAGGATACACAACAGTTCTGAGTAGTGTCTTTTCTGCAAAATCTTTCACATATAATTTATGTAGAAAAGATGGTGGCCATTTAGATCATAAACTATAAATCTACAATTCATCCTCTTGAGCTTATTCCAGTAAACTCAAGTCTAAAAGAGAATATTGAAGGGAATATTGGAAGATATTCTTTCCCCTTTAAACTTAAAACCTGTATGCTTTGTTTCTTTCTTTAAAAAAAAAAAGAAGAATCAAAGTATGAACCATATTCTCTATGAAAACAAGCATTTTGCCTTATCTAAAACCTAGCCTTTTGGGCTATGATATTTTCAAAACATGAATAAATGGAAATTAAAAACATCAGAATATTTTCAAAATTGTGTTACGAATTAGTTACAAATTAGCAGTCACCAAAACTTTCTACTCCAAAATATTCTCTACTAAACTACAACATTTCTCCATTTTATTAATGGATATCTTTATCAATGGATAATGGAGAGTTTTTTAATCTGCATTTATTTTGTAAATTTACTATTAAAAATTTGTCTAAATAATTATTTTGGATGGCACATTTCAAAAACTGAAATGAATAAGGGTAAAGTTTAGTTTTGGATTAAATTATCTGTAAGCACTAACATTTGAAAACGCTAATATAATCGTGGGAACAAGGAAAGGCAACTGCAGCTAAAGAGCCTGAAGATGTGGGAGTACATAAACCTTAATCTGTTATAAAGTGGAAGTTAATATCCAGGGTTTATTTAGAGTTTTCAGAAAGACAATAACTGTCTTCTGGATCTGAGTGTATCATTAGGTTACATAATTATTTGGAGTCTGAAACACTGGTCCTAATTTTACATATGTTTTGCTAGAGGAAAAAAGAAAGTAAAAGTTGTTTTTAATGGGACCACTTTATTGGTTGTTTCTTACAAATCAGTTCTTGGCTTTGCCTTTTAATAAAGTGGCAGCCAAGGGCCTAAAGGAAGGGAAAGACTGCCAGGGATTTTGACCAATGAGTTGATTGTTTTCTTCTGTCAGGGAGTTAGTGCTAATCCTTTTCATGAACTGGCTTTTTCCCTTGGTCAGTGACACAAACTCATTAGTTCTCCTGACTATGGTCTAGTGAATCAGCCAAAAGAGCAGGAAGAAGTTGTAAAAGTAAATCCCTTAGGAATAGTCTTGGAAATCAAGTACTAGAGCTTGCCTTGTTTGTTGTTTTTGACAATTTCCAGGCTTGATATTTCTTTTGGACTCTGAGGATTTGGCAATGGGCCACTGAATTCCAGAAAAAGGAAAAAAGAACAAAAGTGAATCAAATAAAGTGATAAGATTACTGAGCTTCATTCTTTTTGCTTCTTGTTGGGTCAGTATGTGATACTTCCACACATTCATTTATGGCAATATGCCACGTCATAGGATAAAAATGGAAAGATCTGTAATTTCATTAGTAGAGGAACACTTTCTGAAATAGATTGAAATCCTTCCCTAAGGAGGAAATTTCAAGAGGTATTACTGCACCCAAAAGAAACCATGTCCTGATTGATGTCCAACCTCCAATTTAGGCCTTTAATGATAAACTTACATCGTCTATCACTATGATAATCTTTAAAGCCTTCCCAGTAAGAAAGAATTTGTTAAAGACTGTCCTCTTTTACATAGCTTTTGAGAACTCAAACCATTTCTGTGCTTTGAAATTTTTGTAAATAATATAGATAGCTTACTGAGTCCAGCAGAGACATAAGTAAAAATCCAATATTCTGGCTCTGGCTCTGGTTCTGGTTCTGTCTATTTTTCTATCTCTCTATCTCTGTCTGTCTCTCTGCATTTGTTGCTGTGTCTCTGTCTCTCTCTCTGTCTCTCTGTCTCTGTCTCTTTCTCTCTCTCTCTCTCTCTCTCTCTCTCTCTCTCTCTCTGGTCTTCTTTCCTTTCTTTTTATCTCTTTGTCTTATAAATATATAAACTACTTTCTATCACTATGATTAAATATTTTTCCTGATATATAACCTGCCAACCAAATGCACATACAAAATTAAGTAGAAAAGTATTCTCGGCAGAATATTTCTGGAGAGTTATAGCATATGTTTTTCATGTGAACTATAGTTTCCAAATTACTTATTTGTCATTAAAATTATTGCCGAATTCACATGCAGCATTAATCTAGATTCTAGAAAATGGGAATGAGTTTTTTAAAATGTTCATTTGTTAAATCTGAAGGAATTTGAAGCTTTCAAATTCATGTTTGATAGAAAAGCATAGTTTGTTGCTCTCTTATATACCTTATACTCTATATTTATGCTTTATTTTCTCCTATAAACTATGAACTCTAAAGTAAATCAAATCCATACCCATTTTTATGCATTTGTTCATGTTAGTCCTCATGCCTGAAATGCTTACAGACACATCTGCCATTCAATATCCTATTAACTCTTTCTGCCTATTCATATCCTCCAATGTTTCCTTTCCATGTGCAGTTAAAATTCTACTTTTTGTTCATGAAGGCTACACTGCATAATCTGGTACCTTATTCACTTATTCCTTTATTGAACTATTTATTACTGGAATGAATGTTTATATAACTTCTTTTAGTTTTTATTGTCTTATTTTTTTTTAATTTACCTATTTGTAAACATTAATTTAATTGTTGTCACTTTTCAATACAAAAATTTGGTCCAAAGTTGACATGCTACTAGAAGGACCAAAACATGTAAAAATTTTATTTTCACTATAAATAAAAATCACAAAATATCAGCTAAATTAAAGGGCAGATCCAGGCAGATGTGAAAAAATAATTGATAGAGTTGGATATTTTTTTCACCTATAAAAGCAATAAAATACACTTTAATATGAAATTTGGTCACATTTCCTTGAATAATCCATAGGAAACATAAGCAGGAAAAAACCACCATGAAAATAGTTACTTAAGTGTCAACCAACATCTGTTGAAGATCATGAGTAAGTAGAATAATTCTGTCAATAATTTGACTGAGGTCTTCCAAATGAGGTCAATGTGTACCTTGATTTTTGGTGACTACAATGCAAAGATAGGCAAAGAAAAGAAGAGGGGGAAAATGGAAAGTGCAATACATGATTAGTAGACAAAAGAAGGGGACTCACAGACTCTTCAGGATTACTTATGCCAATAGGTGAATAATATTTTCTTTAATAAGAGAATCAGACCATAGTGAACATAGCATACTTGGAACAAAATCACTCATTCAATTATTTTAAAGGACAAATAATGACTAGCTAATGGTGGAGTCACTTTAGAGTCAACACATATTTAAGAGCATCACTGACTCATAGGAGCCAAGGTAAAATCAATATTAAATTAGAAAAAAGGTTAAGATGTGCAGATATTAGTGAAATTATGAATGTCCTAACTTGACTTAGTTAAACAAAAAATTAATGGTAAAAATGAAAGATTTCTAAAAGAATCTGTTGTATGAATGTAACATGTAGGTCCTATCAGCTAGAGCTAGAAACATGGCAGTAACTTTTACTTAGGTTGCTTTCTGCAATGAAGGACCATAAAGATCAAATTCTTTTTTAGAGTGCCAGGTCAACTTACTGTGTTTCATAAAAAGAGAATGTATCAAATGTCATCCCTTCTGGAGTAAGACTATATCACAAAATTCCATTATTACTCTTTGGGAAGATGTATGAGACAAAGAGAAAAACTCTATGAACATATGATCAGGAAGATGTGAATAAATCATTTACACTTTGTGTTGATCATGACTTGAGACTCTTTTTCTTTTTCTGTAAGAAAGAGTACATTTGGCGCCAGAGAGATAACAAAGAGCTCAATGAAATTATGATCTAAAATAAATATTCTCTACAACTCACTTCTGACATTTTTGCTAATAATCATGGGGTAAACACATGTAAACTTTACTTCATTTTTGGAATATTAAAATCACTAAAATATAGCTTAGGGTTAAATAGAAGATGGTCTTCTTTTAAAATTTTGAAAATTATAAATACTGAATTTTGTCTTTGAGGCTACCCAATGTTTCAGCTATTTTAGAATATTTAATTCATAATGACTTTGCTTAAATTCTTGATTAATTTGTTATAAAATGAATGAAATTTGAATATGTTTGCACCCAGATTAGTAACATATTTTTCACATAAATAAAATTTTAATCAGGTTTTGATATTTTTACTTACATTACAAAGTAGATAAAAGCATTTTCCATTAAACTCAGGTAAATTATTAGAATTATTTTAGCACAGGAACAGACAATTTATGCATCCAACATATAAATTAAGCCATACATCACTAGGTAAAACTTCCTAAAGTGAAATCCTTGCTTTGATTGCTAGAAATTTTGCATTTTTAAAAAGAACTTATATTAGGATCCTGAAGTCTCTGATAAAATTTCACCAAAAAAGCTGATTTTTTTTTCTTGGAACTGGTATAACAAGGGGCCTTTCAGACCTTGAAAAAGGAAGTTCCATCTGTACCACTTTGTAACATCCCTAACTGTGCATTATTTATGAAGACAGGTTAATTGGAGGAAGTTCCTGGAACATCCTTTATACAAAATATTGTTACAGATGACAACTTAAACCTAAAAACCACTGGCTGCTACTCAAACGAGTTAATCTTAGAAGGAAGAGACCATATTATAATAAATGTGGAGCCATTAGAAATCCAGGTAGACATAAAAACTTGTCATCATTGAGAGGAACATCAATATAGGTGACAACTGTCCTGAAAATAAAAGACATTTCTGTTCTCCAGTCATTAATGTCATGATCACCACTAGTCAATGCCCTGAAAATTCATTGTCAGTCAACAAACATTTACTAAGCAATTGCAATATCACAGAAAAGTAAAAGACAGCTTTTTTTTTCTCTTGAGCACTTCATATGCTAATGAAAGAAATAACATGAAAACAGCCAGGATAAATTAGAAATAATTAGCAAAAAGAAAGCATTAACAACAAGAAGGAATGGGAAAGATTCCTTATAGAAAATATGATTTTAGCTGGGACTTAAAGGTAGCCAGAAATGTCAAAAGGTAGAGATGAGGAAGGAGAGTATTCCAGATATTGAGACAACTAGTGAAAATATCCAGGCAAAAGATGAAACTTTTCAAGGAACAAAAAAGGCCAGTGTCATTGCATAGCAGAATATGTGAGAGTGAAGAAGGTGAAAGAAGAATGGAAACTTGGGAAGTGGTTAGGTTTTGAATATCAGCAGATTTAATATTTTATCATAGAGGTGATATTGAGTCACTGCAGTGCTTTAGGAAGATTACTTTGATAGCTGAGTGGATGAATTGGAATGAGAATAGACTTGAGGCAGAGAGAACAAGCAAAAGGCTATTGAGACAGTCAAATCATGAGATGATTAGAGCCTGTATCAGACATAAATAAGAGAAGTTTTGAAAATATAATCAAAAAGATGAACAAAAATAAGGATGTGAGAATGTTAGAGGGAATGAAGAATCAAGAGTGAGATCTAATTTACAAGCTAGGTAGCCTGGAATAATGGTGAGTGCTCATAAAGAGTAGTAGTAAAGTCCAGAATAAGGGAGAGCTTGAGAGGAAAAACAAAGAGTTGAATTTTTTTCATTTTAATTTTAAGATGTCTATGAAATCTCCAGTTCTAGATGTCTGGGCAGTTTGTAATGTGAATCTTAAGATTAGGAGAGAGGTAGGCTGGATAAGTAGTTTTGTGAGTGTTCAGGAGAGATAAGATCACTAAATCCATGTGAGATCACTAATGAAAATAGTAAAGTAAGAGAACAGAAGAGATATTATGAAAAAGTTAAGGAAGCTATTACTGTTAGCAGGAATGACAGAGAAGGACAATTGTAGGTTCAATATATAAGTAGAAAAAGAGTCAGGACAGAAGAACATCATAGAAAACTGAAGAGAAAAGTGTCCAAGAGAAGAGGCTGATCAATAGTGTCAATGACTTCAGAAATCAAGAAGGTTGAGATTTAAGAAAAATACATCAAATTTCATGATTAAAGAACATTGGAAACATTAGAAGAGAACATTTCAGCTGAAAGGTAGGTCAATTTAATAATTGGGAAATTAATAAGAGAATTGGAAGAAAGAAAGTGGAGGCATCATGTATAGGTGAAAGGCATCATGTATAGGTGACAGCTTAAGGAGTTTAACCACAAAATAAAAAATAATAATGGGAATACAACTATTGGGATAGACAGATCTGGTGAGATTTTTGCTTTTTTTGAGGGAGATATATGCATGTTTGTAGGGAAGAAGCAGATAAAGAGAAATTAAGGACAAATGAGAAAGTAGAGATAAGAGGAAGAAATCCACTGTAAAACATGGGTTGTAATGAAATCAGGGATTTATGTGTGGAATTTGCTTTGTTAAGGGAAGGAATATCTTATTACGTGAAAAATGGGTGAAGGAAAAATAGTAGCAGACAGTATCTGAGGGATATCAGATGAAGTGAATAGGTGAGAATTTCTAGATTTCAATTTTGGTTAAATATAAAGAAATGTCCATTTGAGCTATATGACAGTGACATTGGCTGCCCCTCGAACTCTGGAATTGCTGTGGAGATGTGTGGAATATGTAGGCATCCTTTACAGAAGATTCCTGTTTGTGTACTACTTGAATCTTGGAGATCTTTTAACCAATTAATTTTTGTGAATAACTATGGTAGTAGAATTAGTAAGCAATTGACTTTAGGAGATGTTTACACTGCCATTTGTCTACTGCTTACTGATAACAAAAAAATCTAATTATTGACTTCTCAATACTATAAATATTTTAACAATATATTGGTTTCTATTATGAAGGGGGCTAGTAATTAAAAGTAGCTCAAGAATTGTATTGTCCTGGGTAGTGGACTTAGAGGAATCAAGAAAGCAATAAAAGGTATTAATAATCTTCACATAATTGGCTTGTTCAATCAAACTAAAATGGTATGTCATGGCCACCATGAAAGATGCCAGTGCCCATACGATGAAAGGAAGCCATTAAAGTCTATGTTGGAATTTGATGAAAGAATTAATAGGCAGCTATTATATTTGGTCAATTGTACATGTAGTATTTGTTGTTGTATGATAGAATTATCTCCATTATGGGGTCATAAGTAGGACAGTGGATAGCAAACTGGATCTGGAGTCAGAAAGACATCTCTTTCTGGGTTCAAATCCAAGTCAGCCACTCACTAGCTGTATGCCATGGGTAAGTCACTTAATCCTGTTTGCCTCACTTTTGTAACCTGAAAAATGAGCTGGAAAAGAAAATGTCAAGCTACTTCAATATCTTTGACCAGACAACCCCAAAGATGTTCACAAAACTCAGACACAAATGAAAAACGTCTCAACACAACAAAACGTTCATCAATAGTTTTGAATAGTTATCCACTTTTTAAAATATACCACATGACCCTGCATCCAAAGTGGTTTTCTGTTACTTTTCATAAACAATTGTTTCTCAAAACACATAATTCAGATGCATGGATTTACAACTTAAGTAGCATCAATTAGGTTCTAGGTCCCCAAGTTACAACCAAGACACATGGAATATGGTCTTAGGCAAATGCTAAATCAGTGATGCATCCTTAAGTTGTCTCTGGAAAGTCTTCACATAAGAGACTGACTGACATTAATCACACAAGTCTCATAGGAATATATACCAGAATAACAATTGAAATGTTCTACTCATGTTACTTCTTAAGTTCCTTCTCCCACACCCTCTTCCACTGCTCCAACATGCAGATCACATTACCTACAACTTAGCTCATAGGCAATTCTCTTGGGACTATTCCCTGAAAGTGGTGACTTGATTCATATTTTTTAGCCTCATCAAACTCCTATATCAGGGATTTCTAAGAAGTTTGGTATTACTTGGTCATTGTAGATTTAGACTGTTGGGGACAAGAGAAAGATATAAAAGATAAAGAGTTGTTATTTATAGAAGATAGAATGATGCTAAATGATCGGAAAAGAAGGGGAAAAAACTACTCTATATTTCTTTAACATCTGTAAAGGAGCTGGAGAAACTCCCTTCTTGATTGGGAAAGATATAACAAAAGTAAAAAAAAATCCCTAAAGGACAACATAAATGAAGGAGTAGAAATATACTAACTGTATGCTTTTGATCAATTACAATTGCTAGACTAAGCAGAACTATACATCTACTTATTTGTAGAAGTAAGAAGTGCACAAATATAAATCATGGTCCATAATTTCAGATTTGATGAGTTTTAATAAGTGTGTTTTTGTCTTTCTCTTTTCCTTTTAATTTGTATATGATATAACTTTCTGGGAGAATGGGGGCATGCAAGGGAAATAATGAAAAATAAAATGCATTAATAAAATTTATTTTTCAGAAAAATAGGACCATGGTTACTAGAATGAAGGAAGCACTATACTCTGCCCCAGTCGATCCATGTAAAGTTTTATGATCAGTTCTACATACATTTTGCTAAGAATACTGGCAAATTGAGGGTATTTAATGGAACAGTCACTGGATGATAAAGTACCATAGGATCACTGATTGGACTCATTCAGAATTTTTACACTAGAAAAGATTTAAAATTGGTATAATAAATAATTGCTTTCAATGATCTGAAGGTCTGTCATACAGAAAAACATATTTGTCATTTTATGTTACACCCCAGACGGAAGTAACAGGAGTAATGGGTGAGAAAGTATAGATTTCAATTTTCGGTTAAATATAAAGAACTTTCCATTTGAGCTATATGACAGTTATCTGCCTCTGGAACTCTGGAATTGCTGTGGAGATGTGTGGAATATGTAGGCATCCTTTACAGAAGATTCCTGTTTGTGTACTACTTGGATCTTGGAGATCTTTTAGCCAATAAATTTTTGTGAATAATTGTGGTAGTAGAATTAGTAAGCAATTGACTTTAGGAGATGTCTACACTGCCATTTGTCTACTGCTTGCTAATAACAAAAAATCTAATTATTGACTTCTCAGTACTATAAATATTTTTACGATGTTTTGGTTTCTATTATGAAGTTTATGGAAAGTAATAGGCTCTTCCTCAACTCCCACATGGAAAAAAATATATATATATTATACTGGGGTTGGTAAAGTTTCCTCAGTTATTTACTTGGGACATTTTATACTAAGCAAGTAACTGCATGTAAAGGGAATCTCGTGTATAGGGGTTAACTTGTTAAGCATACTGTCAACCAAAGTCAAAAAGGTCCTTACAGAGGGCCAGTAGAGATTGAGGGGAAGTGTCATTTATGCCCTGAATAAAATTCTTAAAACCCCTCCTCCCCCTTTTCCCTTGCCATTAGGACTGGGAGAATTAAGTCAGAAAAAAACCTTAAATCTCTAGCCACTTTATATTCCATTGTATCATAAAATCCAGGTGCATTATTTTGATCCTTTTGAGGATAATTGCCCCTTTGTTTATTGCCCCTCTCCACACTACCCTTGACCTTCTTCTCTTGACTCCTATCCTGTCAGGATTAAGTTATGATCCTTTCATGCAATTATAATTTGTACACTCACCCAGTGTCTTCGCCCCCTCCCCCCTTTAACTGCCTTTGTTTCCCCTATAAGATTGTATAGTCAGGTTATTCTGTTTGCAAATCCTAGTTACCTATAGAAGTTCCCTGTCTCATATCCTCAAGGTTGAATGATTTTTGAACATGAGTTCCATTCCACCAGCTAGTGTAAATTCTTCACCTTAAAAAGATTAAAAACTTATCTCTGTCCTGCCTCAGTTTCTCTGGTATTACATTTAAAGAGGTAGAGGGTCCCAGGAGAAGTCACACTTAGCAGCTAAGAAAAAGTGAGGCAGGCCAGGATGATAACTATGTTGGCATTAGGAGTATTATCTCTTGATTTTAGCATGAGAGTGACCTGTCTCTCTTTCAGTCCTCACTGTGGCCAATAGTAAATGTCAAGCTTTGCTAGTGATTAATAGATCTTGCAAAATCTATTACCAAGATTACTTCAATGCAAGAGTGAAGCAACAACAATTCTTTTCTTTTATTCTAATCCCAAAGTGAAATCCCTAAAACACTGTCCTTGGATTTTATTAAGCTCTGGTTTATAATACAAATGATAATGACTATGAAAGTTGGAGTATGTCTCATTTCCAGGGAACTCCCTACATTGAAAGAATTGCACACCTTTTTTTGAGCCATTGCATTGCAATAAAAAGTGGCCCATAGGTATTCAACATTTCTGAAGTCTATAGATCATTTGAACAGCAAATACAAAAATACATACATATTTTTATTATCCTTTTTCCTTCTTTTTTAAAGAATACAGCATATAGCCTTCCTTATAAGGTTGACAAAGTAGAAAACAAAATCAGCACCTATTAGGTCAAGAATTTACTTCCAAACATAATAAAAATATTATATCCCCATTGAGTTTACAAGGAACAGATCAAAATGTGTTTTTGGTTCAGGCTTTGCTTTGCTTTTATAGAGAGAAAAGGCAATAGAGAATAGTGAATTATATCCAGGCAGGCACCAAGAATAGTTGCTATTTCAAGATTTCAAAACATTTCAAGTGTCTACTAAACTCTAGGGATAAAACACAAAGGGAAATAAAAATAGCTCCTGACCTTAAGGCATTTATACTTTTAATTGGATGTGAAAAGAATAGATAGATAGATAGAGAGATGGATAGATATAGATATGCAAATAAGTAAGAGTAATGAGTAAGTTTAGTTGAGGGAAGCAATACTAAGGCATCATGAAAAGTATTCTGTAAAAGATAACAATTGAGTTGAACCTTAAAGGTAGGAAGAGGATCCAAGTGGTAGAGGCAAAGGAGAACATTTCCTAATTGTGAGAAAGTCTAGGTAAAAGCATAGGGACTGGATATGATATATTGTATACTGAGAATAGCAGGTATCCTGTTTGATTGGGATATAAAGTGTATGATGGAAAACAACTTGAAATAAGTATAAAAATAGGTTAGAGGTAAATTGTGAAGGACATTAAATACAAAACAGAATTAGAGTTTTATTCTGAAGTACAAGTTTTTGGATGATGGGAAGTACTTTTCATAAATGTAATTCAGTATATTTGGTTTCCTTTCAAATCCTAGGCATTTTATTTTACACATTTAAAAACATTCTGGCTAGTCCATAGACTTTACCAAATAAGCAGAAAGTTTCATAAGACACACATACAGTTAAGAATCCCAGTTCTTGAGGCATTAGGGAACCCCAATATATTTTTAAGTAGAAGGGTGATATGGCTATGACTGTTCTTTAGGAATATAATTTTTTCAGCTGTGTGGACCATGAACTGGAGAAGGGAAATGTTGGAAGCAGAGGATACAATTAGGAAGCTATTAAAATAGTCTTAGCGAAAGGTGATGATGGTGTAAACCAGTGTGATGGTGAAGTAAAGAGAAGGAGGCAGATGCGAGAAGTGCTGCAACTGATTTGGCAACTGATTAGATGTTGGAAAGAGAGAGAATAAAGAGTCAAGGATGACCTTGATGTTTTTATACATGTGAGATAAAGAAAGTTGTGGAATTCATGACAGAAATAAAAAAATTAAAGTTAGGAGAAATGGATTTGGGTTTGGGATGGGGGGTAAAAATGGAATCTATTTCTAACATGATGGTATAAAAGCTTTATAACCCAGCTTCTTAAATATAGGGTCTTATAACTGAATGTGAAGGTCATAAAATTATGATTATTGTTAGTAAATGTTTGATTTATATGTTCATTTTATATATCTATATGCTTAAGGTTACATAAAATTTCTTGGGCAAAAAGGGGTTGCCAATGGAACAAGTTTAAGAAGCCTGGTCAATGGAATATTCATTCACCTATTTATATCCAAAAGACAGTTAGTGATATGGGACTGGAGCTCAAGAGTGAGATAATAATTACAGTTATTATTACAAAGAGAATATAAATAAAAAAGAGAAAAGACCTGAGATTGAGTCTGTGTGTATGCCCATGCAAAAGCAATTGAGAAGAAGCTATCCGAGAGGTATGGTCATAAATACCCAAAGAGGAAAAAAAGGACTAAAATCCAGGTAAACAAGCTGTCAGCAAGCATTTTAAGCACTTATTGTATGACAGGTCAAGGAAGAATCAGCAAAACTAAAGGACAAGGAAGGGCCACCTATTCCTCTGATTCTAAAATAAAGGAGCAGAGAATAGGTAATAATGTTGAGTAAATTTGATATGAAGATTAGATGAAAAGAAGAAATTGATGTTTTCTCAGTAAAATACATGGCATAATTCTCTGCTGAGAGGGAGCAACCGAGAAAATGGTAGAATTGGTTTACAGAAAGCTGCTATAAAGAATTAAATCTGGGAAGTCGTTCTAGGAAAAGAAGAAAGCTTGCATTCCAGCAATACTTTAACAGACACATTAACATGGCTATTCGATTTTTTCTAGTACTAAGTGTTTATCTGCACCTAAAGACAAGACATTTGGTCACTGCTTGTGTCAATACTCATAATTAGTATTTGAGTAAAAAAAGCCTATCATTAAGATAGCTGCAGCTCCTCTACCAACACCAGTATAAAGAATAAAGCAATGATTGGATGAGTAGCTCAATAAGATCTTATTAATTTTTATAAAAATAATTTTGATGAAAAAAGGATGAAAATGTTAGGAATGAAGATCAAAATTAGGGACTGGATGAGGCAAAAAGCTGGTACATCCCACAGAAGATGTGCCTATATCATCCATTCTTTTTTCCAGAAAAGAAAGGGGAAAGCAAAGGGAGTAAACATTTCTTAGTGCTCTTTATAACCATCATCTTCTCTGATACTCAAAATAACCCTGTGAAGTAGAAGGTACTATCCTTTTTTTTTTCATCAGTTGAAGAAACTGAAGCAGAGATTAAATCATTTGACCACTAATAATGGTGTGGCTTCCACATATGTCCTAATTGTGACTTAAGACTTTCCAATAACATATTGAGCTATAGCTAAAAGCTGCAGATGTTCCATTGTTTTAGATAACCAAATATTTCCCTCTTGTCTCTTTCATTCCATTTTTTTCATTAGCATTTATATCCCTAATGCAGTAAAGTTTGTTCTGGATTTGATATTTAGTCCCTGGGTAAATTAGAATTCTCCAGCCAATAGCAGAAATGATAAAAGGCCAAGGTTTGGGCTTCTGGTTAGGGTTTATATAATCTTGTGTTTGAAGTATGCAGTTTACATTTTGCACTCCTTTACTGACAAGCACCTCAACTTGTCTGTTGGGAGTTGCCCTTTCTCACAAGATGTTAATAAACCACTTTTTTTGCTTTTCTTGTTCTGAGGATCTTTGATTTTAATTTGGATTTACTGTCCCATATATACAGAAAGTATTTGTATATGGATTTGAACTTCTCAACACCACACTGCTTCAGCACTCAATACACTGCATCACATACCTCCCTCTAGAAAAGAAGAGAAATGCATTAAACATGGCACATAACCAATAATATCATGCTCAAATTCACACACATAAAAAAATGAAATTAATTTATTTTAGCAGGCAGATAATGACCAATATTAGTATGGGAGATATTACTGAGTCATGGTCTAAATGCAGTGTGAAAATTATTGTTAGCGTAAAGATCAAAATTACCACAAAGCTGAAAAAAAAGAATTGGGGAAAACTTATAGTATATAATTGAAACTACTCCATTCACACCTATTTAAATGAGTCATTCATGGCTAAAATGAGTCATGGATAGAAAAGAGGACATATACATGCAATAAAATAATTTCTAAGGAAATTTGTCTTGCTATAGAAAAAGAACACAATATAAAAAGTATTTAGTCTTTTAACACCTAAGTTCCTTGATAAGCAAAGATATGGTAGCCAAAGGCAATATCAGATCAGAAAATATACTTGTTTGTAGAATCTTACATAGAAGAATGATTATATGATATGAACAATGCCACTTCATTAAATAGAGAAGAAACTATTGAGTGTAAAACCAATTTAAAGGTTAGGAAGATATACTATACTAAGTAAAATCATCCAAGTATAAGAATAAAAACTGAAGGAAAATGGAAAAATCTATAATTAGATAAGAAAGAAAGAGAGGAAAGGAAGGAGGGAGGAAAGAAGGAAAGGAAGGAGGGAGGAAGGAAGGAAGGAAGGAAGGAAGGAAGGAAGGAAGGAAGGAAGAAAGAAAGAAAGAAA
>JAJPUD010000435.1:131000-153873 GCA_023553655.1 Myrmecobius fasciatus
AGAGAGAGAGAGAGAGAGAGAGAGAGAGAGAGAGAGAGAGAGAGAGAAACATTGATTAAAGTAATTACAAATTGTTTAGACTTTCAAAGCAAATCAAAACATGAAAATAGAAAAAAAAATAAATTCCAAGAAAGTCAATTCCCAGAAACTTGGGGGCATCGAGGGAAGGGTCCCAAGAGAAGAGCGTTAGAAAGGCAAAGGTGTTTAGAAGAGCTAGATATTCAATAAGGACTAAGTTTTGGGTGTACAGGAGAAAGCTATGCTAATGAGGAAGAAAAATGAGGATAGCAAGAAACCAACTTGGCTAAATGAAAAGCTGAATTAAAGACCTGAAACACAAATAGGGAACTAGGTCATGTTACCAAGGATAAATTTGAGAAAAGAATAAAGCTTGTGGGAATAAGATGAGAAAGGCCAAGAAAAAAAATTTAAATGCAACTTGCAAAAGAATAGCAAGGAAGCCATTACAGCCAAGAGAGAGGAAGCTACTCCCAGGTGCCAAGAAAGAGCAAAGGCCTAAGAATGGTAGCTGCAAGCATACAAATAAACCAGGTGTCTTTTTTTTCCCCAAATGAAAGTATAAA
This sequence comes from Myrmecobius fasciatus, assembly GCA_023553655.1. Taxonomy (NCBI): domain Eukaryota; kingdom Metazoa; phylum Chordata; class Mammalia; order Dasyuromorphia; family Myrmecobiidae; genus Myrmecobius; species Myrmecobius fasciatus. The sequence continues at coordinate 131,585 of JAJPUD010000435.1, forward strand.
TCAAAATAGCCTAGGACAGGAATTAGTTGGATGTCACATCAGGGATTATTGATAGCATTTATTTTAGGATACTTCAGCAATTTTTTTAAGTTACTGCAAAGACATCTATATTTATGAACTCCTTAAGGGCTGGCTATAAGATTCCTAAAGACATACTAAAGAATAATAAATTAACTCTTTTAAAAATATCACTTACATATGCACCAAAATGATTCCATAAAATTAATTTAGAGAATCAGAAGTTCAAGGTGCTGTCAGGATGAGAAGACTAAAAGAGCACATGTGATTCTGAGTATATCCAGAATCATTGTAGGCTTGTAATGATAAAGGAAATCCAGCAAATGATGGAGGTACCAAGTAGGATGTGGGTTGAGATCTTGTATAATTGGTGTCAATGTGGAGGGTAATTTCTACTTGTTTGTCACATCTAAGAATTATAGATTTAAAGCAGGAAGGAACCCTAGAGGTCATTGAGTATAACCAATTTCCTCATTTCACTGATGAAGGAAAATAAATATATGTATTTATTTAATTCATGTAACCAATTTTAAAGGCAATTCCATTGATAAATATCAAAGAAATTAACTGACTTTCTCTGATTCACACAGCTAGCAAATGTACAAGGCAGAATTTAAACAAAAAGCTACCTGACTGCAGGTCCATAATTCTGTAGTACATACTGCAGAGAGATAACTGACACTGGGAAACACAGTGACCCCAAACCCTCTTGCTTGTTGTATCAATGAAATACATAGTAGTGTTATAAACATTTAAAGCATTAATCAAAGTTAAGAAACATGCAATGGCTTCAGGAACTGTGGCAAGATACTAGTTCTATTTTTCTGAATTTACTTTCAGGTAAATTTAAGTGCATAGCGTTTAAAAATAATATAATTGGGAGTTGGGGTAGAGGAGGGGAGGAAGAAGAGGCATTGAAAATAAACCTAAAAAAGGAAGAAAATACTGAAAATACTTTGATTATCCAGGTAAGGGGATATTATGCCAGCTGGAGAATAGAGACTTAGAAACTTAACAAAGCTATAGAAAGGAAAAGACCAATATTATTGCCTCACATTCCAAGCCAGCAACTCGGGTTTTTAGAAAGAGGCAATAAGAAATTTTGTTAGGCTGGACGCACCCCATCTTCAGAAATATGCTGTTTCAGAAAAAGGAAAAAAAAACTTGTAATGGGGAGAAAACACTTGGATTTTCTTAGAAACTTTTAGCTCCCCCTGTACATATATAATCCTACTTAGGTGAAGGTTGACATTGGTGTACACACTTGAGCTAAGGGATTCTGAGCAGCACTGAATTAAGCCACATGAATGTCCACACTAAGTAGGAGACCAATATATGAAGCTCTCAGTTATATGGGACCACAAGGTTACCTATATGAGTAGAAGAAGTAAGCTAACTTAGATGAGAAATGGAAGGGGTTAAATTTTCTGGGTCAATTGATAATGGGATCTGACCCATGAGTGGCCCCTGAATTTCCAAACTATTGAGATGAAGAAAGGAGTAGAAAGTCAGGCAATAGAAGAGAGAAGAGAAGAAAAGAGAGAAATGACGATACATATATATATATACATATATGTATCTCTATATATCTATAAGCATTCCTACCAGTAGAATAGACCAGTTAAAATTGTGTATATGTGTGTGTGAGTGAGTGTGTATATGAGATCACACAGGCAGTAACCATCAGAGATAGCATTTGAAGCCAGGACTTTTGACTCCAATGATGCTTGTTATCTGTGTAATTTCATGAAAATCTCTTAATTTCCCTGGTGCATACTTTATCCATTTCTAAAATAAAGTTGTTAGACTAGATGGCCTCCAAAGTCCCTTCTAACTCTACTACAGTTACATGTTGGTATGATTTCTGAGAGTTTAATAGCATGGTATAGAATAGCATCGGATACTTTAATAAGCCCTTGTATTATATCTGGATATCTCAGGACTTTCCTAGAACTGATCATTTCTATTTAATACATAGAAACTGACCTGTCCTCTTGGAATATCCAGGTCTCTGGGCTCTGGCTCATGAGGTCCATGGAAGCAGAAGCCATATATTTTTTAATCTTTGTATGTCCCCCCCAGTTTCTAACACAGTACCTTGCACAAACTAGGCATCTGATAAATTACTTAAATAAAAGGGCAGACAGTTATAATTATTATTCATTCTAAGAAGGTAATGGTTATAGCTAGACCAATCCTAACTTTTGGGACTGGCCCTTCTAGGTGGAATAAGAGACATCTCCTCACTCCCCACCCCATAAATCTTAAAGTACCCTCTTTTGCCTATGAGTCCATTAAGACTTGAAGATAATTTCTTAGTGAAATTTTAAGCTCTGAAAACTTACACACATACACACACAAATACACACACACACACACACATATATATGTGTGTGTGTGTGTATATATACATATTATATATATACATAATTTTCTTGGCTATTAAAGCCTATCAGATACTGGAACAGGGTTTCAGAAGATTATGAAATTGTTTCTCAGCAAAACATTAATAACAAGATAAGACATCCATCTGTCAGATATTGTTAAGATACACTCTTGTCTCAAGGACAAATATAAAAACTCCTCTTAAAATCCCCTCTAGTTTTTTTTTTCTTTTTTTGACTAATTTCAGTTTTGATACACTTTTTTTTTTCCACAAGTAAACTTTTTCAACAGCTGCACAGCTACTCCAGAAATAGACTCAGTTGATCTCTTTTTGATCACCAGTTTTGGGGACTCTTTTAGCAAGTGTTCTGCAGTCTACATTGATCTTTTGATTTTTCCTTTGAGTTTAGTTCACATCGTTAATCCTATAGAATGCAATTTTGAAGAAGGCTAGAATATAAATGCATTATATATTATTGATTCCTACTATAAAAAGGTTCAATTTTAATTTAGAATGTCTCATTTGAAAAAAGTAACTCTAATTCTTAAAGGCCAATGCTGAAAATTTATCAAGTCCATGGCTTCATAAATAAATATTGAATATGATACTTTGGAGAGTCATATACTTTTTTATCTTGATTCAGAAATCCAATTTTGTTTGTTTTGAGAAGCAATTGTGGATAAGTAACTTGTCCAGGATCACACAGCTGATGTGTTAAGTGTTTGAGTCTGGACTTGAACTCAGGTCCTCCTGACTTTAAGGTCAGTTCTCTATTCACTACACCATCTAGCTGCTCCCTCCCCCCACAACCAAACCATTTTTGAAAAAAAATTTATATCTTATAGAAAAAATAAAGAAGATAGAAGATTGATCAGAATCCGTAGTAGTCAACCTACAATGATATTAAATTGCCTACTTATCTTTTTAAAAAGATAATAAACCAAATAAATCACACTCACTAAATTCTATCTTTTGGATTTTAAGAACTTAAAACAATAGCCTTTTTAGGACACTTAGTTAGAGGGAGAAAGAGACTAACAATGGCAGTCAAGAAACTGAGATCCTTTCCCTAGCTCTCCCATTAATATTGGGACCTTGGACTTCACACTTTTTTCTGAACCTCAGTTTTTTTCATAAATTAAAAAAGTGTGTAGGGGATTTATTAGATAATTTCTAATGTCTTTCCACTCTGAAATATAATAACTATGAATTCTGTATTTTTTTATTCTTTAGGTTTTTAGGTATTGGGGCATAGGAGATAGGTAATCCATTTATGGAAATTGCTTAAGACTTAGTTGACCAAAATTCTGTATCTGAGTATTCTATATAACTCCCCAACAATATTAGTTATTGCAAGGTCACCTGCCTCTGTTTCCCCTTCAAAACAATATGAGTCCAATGGCCAGATATAGGTCAGGATAGCTTGATGTAATGGGAGACTAAGTTTTTTTTAAGCTAGGATCAACAAGGCCTCAGTTTCACTGAGGTCACACTCATTCAGTGATTAAGGCTTGGTAACAGTTGAGGCAAAGAATATCCTCTTTCACCTAGTCCAAAAAAATCTAACTACATAAATCAATAAATATGGGAGAAAACACCCAGATTTTTGATTAAAGCAGAAATGATTGCTATTTACATTCAGTCTCAGTCAATCGGGACCCAAACTGAGACCTACGGAAGACATTAGCTTAAAAAGGTCAAAATCTCCCATTGTATCCAGGGTCATCTCCAGGCCTGATGTACATCAGATCATTGGGCCCAGATGGCTTTGGAAGGAAAATTGAAGGAGATAATCTCTTACACAATGTCACACACTAAATCCAATTCATTTGCATGTGATGACATCACCTGCCTGATGTCATGGTTCTCTTTGAGAATGAAGGACAAACAACAACCAATACTAATTGAAGGACTGAAGGATTATCAAGCTCAGAAATAAGCAGAAGAATATAGCTTTTAATTTTATTTAATTTCATTTTATTTTTTGCTTGCTTGCTAGACTTGGTGGTACACACTCTAATTCCAATTACCAGGGTCAGAGGGGTTTGGGGATTCACTTCAGGAGTGCTGAACTGAATTTGACTATATAGCTCAAGTATCTACAGTAAACTCAGTATTAATGTGATGATCCCTTAGGGGCAGAGCACCATATATTTGACTAAGGAGGAACAAACAAGCCTAAATCAAGTTCATGTCCCAAATAGGAGTGAGATTGTACTCATGAGTAGCTCCAGTGTTTGCCTTTGCAAGATAGAAAAAAAAGTATTTTAAAAATTATAATTAAAAATGAATTGCAAATTAAAAAGCTATGGCCTTCAGGCAAATAACTTCTTTAGATTAAATATGGTTTCTTTTTGTATATTTGTATTTCTGGCACCTATTAGAGTACCTGGAAATATTAGGCCATTTATAATTGTTTTAAAACATATTGGCAAAGCCATTAAATATTGATTCAGAGAAGCTGGGGGTACTGAATAACATCAAGATAAAGGAGAATCAAAATAAAATTTAGAACAAAGGAATGTTAATTAAACTGATATTCAAAGTGGAAGAAAAAATGCCGCAGTAGTATTTTTACTTGTACATAATATAATTTGAAAAAATAAAATGGGAAATATACTGCTAGCATAAAAAGTTTCTTGTTTCACCTTATTTTTTCAAATCTTCAGAAGAGCAGGGTTCTAGATAGCATTTGGGAAACACTTCTTTAAATATGGTCACTTCTAACAAAGTTGCTCATTATCACTATTGCTTTTTAATATTGTACAATAAATGTTACCTTTGGGAATAAGAGAAGAAAAAGAGATTAAAGGAATTAGAATATGAAATGTGGAAATCAAATTATCACTCCTTACAGAAGTTATGATGGTATACTTGGAGAATCCTAGAGAAATAACTAAAAACCTACTAGAAAACATTCACAACTTTAGCAAAGTTGCAGGATACAAAATAAATCCACATAAGTTATCAGCATTTTTATACATTAGCAACAAAGTCCAGAAGCAAGAGATACAAAGAGAGATCCCATTTAAAATAACTGTAAATAATATAAAATATTTGGGAGTTTATCTGCCAAGACAAACCCAGGAACTATATGAATACAAGTACAAAACACTTTCCACACAAATAAAGTCAAAAATGTCAAGTGCTCATAGGTAGGCTAAGCAAATATAATAAAAATGGCAATACTACCCAAATTAATCTAGTTATTCAGTGCCATAACAATCAAACTCCAAGAAATTATTTTACAGATCAAGAAAAAAATAATAACAAAGTTCATCTAAAAGGTGAAGAATTTAAAGGGAATTAATGAAAAAACTGCAAATGAAAGTGGCCTTGTTGTGCCAGACTTAAAACTGTATTGTAAAACAGCAGTGATCCAAAACATTTGGTACTGGCTAAGATAGAGCAGTCAATCAGGGGAATAAGTTATGTTCAAAGGACAAGATATCCAATGACTATAGCAAACTAGTGTTTGACAAAACCAAAGATCCCAGATATGGGGATAAACATTCACTATTTGACAAAAACAGCTGGGAAAATTGGAAACTAGTATGGCAGAAACTAGGCATTGACCCACACATAACATCACATATTAAGATAAGGTTGAAATGGGTTCCTGATTTGTATATGATATTACTAGCAAAGTAGAAGAACAAAGGATAGTTTCTCTCTCAGATCTGTGGAGAAGCAAGGGATTTGTGGTGAAAGATACTGGAGTATCTTATGGAATGTAAAAATGTGTAATATTGATTAAATTAAGTTAAAATTTATTGTACAAACAAAACCAATTCAGTTAAGATTAAAAAGGAAGGAAAAAACTGGGGAAAACTTTTTACATTCAAAGATTCTGATAAAGGATTCATTTCTAAAATATGTAGAGAACTGACTCAAATTTATAATAATTCAAGCCACTATCCCACTGATAAATAAACAAAGGATATGAAGAAATTTTGAGATGAAGAAATTGAAGCCATTTCTAGTCATATATAAAGGTGTTCTAAATCCCTGTTGATCAAAGAAATGCAAATTAAGACAACTCTGAGGTACACTACACACTTCTCAGATTGGCTAAGTTGACAGGAAAAGATAATGACAAATGTTGGATGAGATGTGAGAAAACTGGGACACTGATACATTGTTGGTGGAACTGTGAACAGATCTAACCATTCTGGAGAGCAATTTGGAAGTAAGCCCAAAGGGCTATCAAACTGTGCATACCCTTTGATCCAGCAGTATTTCTACTAGGCTTATATCCCAAAAAGATCTTAAAGGAGGGAAAGGGACCCACATGTGCAAAATTGTTTGTGGCAGCCTTTTTTGTAGTGGCTAGAAAATGGAAACTGAATGGATGCCCATCAATTGGAGAATGGCTGAAAAAATTATGGTATATGAATGTCATGGAATATTATTGTTCTATAAGAAATGACCACCAGGATGATTTCAGAGATGCCTGGAGAGACCTACATGAGCTGATGCTAAGTGAAATGAGCAGAACTAGGAGATCATTGTCAAAGGCAACAGCAAGATTATGTGATAATCAGGGGAGAAGCCAAGATAGCAGAGAGGACACATATTTCTTTCTGACCTTCTCTCATAATTCTCAGACTAATTACAAAATCCAGCTTCTGAATTAGCTCCAGATTGGCAGAATCCACAAATATTGAGAGTGTAACAAATTACCAGCAGCAGTTGATTTCGAAGATCACCAGAAGAGGTCTATTTCAATTGGAAAACAGAGGGAGGTGCGCCAAGCCCACAGACACTAAGTGCAGGCAGTACAGACCCAGGGTGACATAGGCTCTCCCAGGGGGAGGGAGGGAGAAGGATTGCAGACTCAGTGCTGTGGAGAATCTACAGGGAGGAATCTACAGGAGTGTTGGCTGCTCTGCCCTGGCTGCAAGCCAGTGGATCAGAAGAGAAGTTATAAAATATCCAACACAAACACAAAAGGTAAATAGTGAACCATGAAAGAATAGAATCTCACAAGAGCTGGCCACATCCACCCAGCACCTGAAGTTATTCATCTCAGCCACTGCTGCTTATAGAGGAAATTTGGAACACCTCCTTGCGCTAAAAACAGATCTTAACTTTTTTTAAATAAAATAAGTAAAAAAGCAAAGAGAACTCTGACCATAGATAGTTTTTATAGTGAAAGAGAAAAACAGATTTCAAACACTGAGGAGACTAAAAACAGATCATCTCCAGATGAAGCCCCAAGGGGTGATATAAATTGGGCCCCATCACACAAGGCCCTCCTAGAAGAAACTATAAAAGATCATAAAAGAGATTTGGAAGAAAAATGGGGAAAGGAAATGAGAACTTTATAAGAGGGGTTGGAAAAGGAAACAGAAAATATCTGAAGAAAATTCACTACAAAATTGTGAAATGGAAAAATCATACAACTCTTTAAAAAATAGATTTGACAAAATAGAAAAAGAAATCAACTCCCTTAAAAAAAGAATTTGTGAAATGGAACAAGAAAACAACTCCCTGGCAGCTAGGTGACGCAGTGGATAGAGCACCAGCCCTGAAGTCAGGAAGACCTGAGTTCAAATCTGATCTCAAACACTTAACATGCCCTAGCTGTGTGACCCCGGGCAAGTCACTTAACCCCAATTGCCTCAGCAAAAAAAAAAAAAAAAGAAAGAAAGAAAGAAGAAAAAAAGAAAAGAAAACAACTCCCTGAAAAACAGAATCTGTGAAATGGGAAAAGAAAATAATTCCTTAAAAAAAAAGAATTTGTGAAATGGAAAAAAATCCATAGAACAAAACAACTCACTTAAATATTCAATTGATTTTGAGGTTTTTATGCCCTAACACATGGTTAATTTTTGTATAAGTTCCATGAACTACAGAGAAAAAAAGTAAACTCCTTTCTGTCTCCATTCAATTTTATCAAAAGATATATCATACCTAACTTTTCTAACATTTTATTTACCTCCGTAACTTCTTCCTTATTTATTTTGTGATTTGATTTATCTAGTTCTGACAGCAAGGTTGAGATTTCCCATTAGTAAAAACCTCAAAATCAAATGCAAAAAGGCAGAAATAGGAAATGCATCTTTTTCAGATCATGATAATGGCCAGGAGAAAATATACTAAAAGTTAATTGTAAATTAAATAATCTAATCCTAAAGAATGAATGGGTGAAAGAGCAAATCATAGACACGATCAATAATTTCATACAGGAGAATAACAATAATGAGACAACATACCAAAATTTATGGGATACGGTCACAGCAGTTATAAGGGGTAATTTTATATCTATAGATTTTTACTTGCATAAAATAGAGAAAGAGAAGATCAATGAATTGGACATACTATTAAATAAGCTAGAAAAAGATCATATTAAAACCTCTCAATTAAATAGAAAATTGGAAATTCTGAAAATAAAGGAGGAGATTAAGAAAATTGAAAAAAAAGAAAACTATTGAATTACTAAATGAAACTAAGCATTGGTTTGGTGAAAAAAGCAACAAAATAGATAAGTCTTTAGTTAATTTGATTAGTAAACGGAAAGAGGAAAATCAAATTGCTAGTCTCAAAAATGATGAGGGAGAACTTTCCTCCAAAGAAGAAGAAATTAGAGCAATAATTAGGAGTTACTTTGCCCAACTTTGTGCCAACAAATTTGATAATCTAAAAGAAATGGAGGAATTTCTATAAAAATATAGATTGCCCAGGTTAAAAGAAGAGGAAATAAATTATTTAAATAGCCTCATTTTAGAAAAAGAAATAGAACAAGCTATTAACCAATTCCCTAAGAAAAAATCTCCAGGGCCAGATGGATTTACATGTGAATTCTACCAAACATTCAAGGAACAATTAATTCCAATACTATATAAACTTTTTGAAAAAATAGGAAAAAAGGTATACTACCAAATTCCTTTTATGATACAGATATGGTGCTGATAACTAAACCAGGTAGGGTGAAAACAGAGAAAGGAAACTATAGACCAATTTCTCTAATGAATATTGATGCAAAAATCTTAAATAATATATTAGCAATAAGATTACAGAAAGTCATCCCCAGGATAATGCACTATGACCAAGAAGGAGTTATACCAGAAATGTAGGGCTGATTCAATATTAGGAAAACTATCAGCATAATCAATTATATTAATAACCAAACTAACAAAAATCATATGATTATCTCATAGATGCAGAAAAAGCATTTGAAAATACCCAACACCCATTCCTATTAAAAACACTAGAGAATATAGGAATAAATGGGCTTTTCCTTAAAATGATCAGTAGCATCTATTTAAAACCATCAGTAAGCATCATATGTAATGGAGACAAAATAAGCCCATTCCCAATAAGATCAGGAGTGAAACAAGGATGCCCACTGTCATCATTACTATTTAATATTGTATTAGAAATGTTAGCTTTTGCAATAAGAGAAGAAAAAGATATTAAAGGAATTAGAGTAGGTAATGAGGAAACTAAATTATCACTCTTTGCAGATGGCATGATGGTATACTTAGAGAACCCTAGAGACTCAACTAAAAATCTGCTAGAAACAATTCACAATTTTAGCAAAGTTTCAGGATACAAAATAAATCCACATAAATCATCAGTATTTTTATATATCGTCAATAGAGTTCAGCAGCAAGAGATACAAAAAGAAATTCCATTCAAAATTACTGTCAATAGTATAAAAAATTTGGGAATCTATCTGCCAAGGAACAGTCATGAATTGTACAAACTAAACTACAACACACTTTCCACACAAATAAAGTCAGACCTAATTAGTTGGGAAAGCATCAAGTGCTCATGGGTAGGCCAAGCAATATAATAAAAATGACAGTACTACCCAAGCTAATTTACTTATTTAGTGTCATACCAATCAAACTCCCAAGAAATTATTTTATAGATCTAGAAAAATAGCAGCAAAGTTCCTTTGGAAGAACAAAAGTTCAAGAATCTCAAGGGAATTAATGAAAAAAAAGGCTGATGAGGGTGGCCTTGTTCTGCCAGATCTAAAATTGTATTATAAAGTAGCAGTCATCACAATCATTTGATACTGGCTAAAAAATAGAGCAGTTGATCAGTGGAATAGGATAGGATCACAGGACAAACCAGGAAATAACTATAGCAGTCTAGGGTTTGATAAACCCAAAGACCCCAGCTTCTAGGACAGGAACTCACTATTTGACAAAAACTGCTGAGAAACTTGGAAAATAGTATATAAGAATTTAGGGCTTAATCCACAACTAACACCGTATATCAAGATAAAATCTAAATGTGTTCATGATTCAGGCATAAAGAGTGATATTATAAACAAATTAAAAGAACATAGGATAGTTTACCTCTTAGAACTGTGAAGAAGGAAGGAAATTGTGTCCAAAGAAGAACTGGAACTCTTAAATGAACACCAGATATATAATTTTGATTATATTAAGTTAAAAAAGTTTTTGTAAAAACAAAACTGATGCAGACAAAATTAGGAAAAAAGCAATAAATTGGGAGATCATCTTTACATTTAAGGGTTCTGATAAGGGCCTCATTTCTAAAATATATAGAGAATTGTCTCATATTTATAAGAATTCAAGCCATTCACCAATTGATAAATGGTCAAAGTATTTAGATGATGAAATTAAAACTATTTCTAGTCATGGGATCCAAATCACTATTGATTAGAGAAATGCAAATTAATACAACTCTGACATACCACTACACAACTGTCAGATTGGCTAAGATGACAGGAAAAGATAATGATGAACGTTGAAGGGGATGTGGGAAAACTGGGACATTGATACATTGTTGGTGGAACTGTGAACGGATCCAACCATTCTGGAGAGCAATTTGGAGCTATGCTCAAAAAGTTAACAAACTGTGCATACCCTTCGATCCAGCAGTGTCTCTACTGGGCTTGTATCCTAAAGAGATCTTAAAGGAGGGAAAGGGCCCCACATGTGCAAGAATGTTTGTGGCAGCCCTTTTTGTAGTGGCAAGAAACTGGAAATTGAAAGGATGTACATCAATTGGAGAATGGCTGAATAAATTATGGTATATAAATGTTATGGAATATTATTGTTCTGTAAGAAATGACCAACAGGAGGATTTCAGAGAGGCCTGGAGAGACTTGCATGAACTGATGCTGATTGAAATCAGCAGAACCAGGAGATCATTGTACATGGCAATAATAACACTATATGATGATCAATTCTGAAGGACATGGTTCTCTTCAATAATAAGATGTTTTAAATCAATTCCAGTTGTTCAGTGAAGAAAGCCATGTAAACCCAGGGAGATGCCTGTGGGATCTGAGTCTGGACCACAGCATAGCATTTTCACACTCTCTATTGATATTTGCTTACATTATGTTTTACTTTTTGTTTCCTGTACAGCAAGATAACTGTATAAATACATATACACATATTTGATCTGTCAAATATTTTAACATAATTAACATGTATTAGACTTCCTGTCATCTAGGGGAAGGGGTGGGGGGTAGGAGGGGAAAATTTGTAAGAGAAAGCTTTGCAAGGGTCAATGTTGAAAACGTTACCTATGCTTATGTTTTGCAAATAAAAAGCTTCAATAAATAAATAAATTTCAATTGGACAAATACAAAAAGAAGTAAAAAAAGGTAATGAAGAAAACAATTCAATAAAAATCAAACCTGAACATGAAATGAATTACTCAATGAGACATCAAGAATCTGTCAAGCAAAACCCAAAAAAATGAAAATTTTAAATAAAATTTTAGCAAAGAGATTACAGAAAATCATCCCCAGGATAATATACCATGACCAAGTATGATTTATTCCAAGAATCCAGGGCTGGTTCAATACTAGAAAAACTATTAACTTTATTGACTATATCAATAACCAAATGAACAAAAACTATGTGATTATCACAATAAATGCAGAAAAAGCATTTGGTAAAGTTCAACATTCATTCCTATTAAAGTCACTAGAGAGTATAAAAATAAAGGGACTTTTCCTTAAAATAGTCAGTATCATTTATTTAAAACCATCAGCCAGCATCATATGTAATGGGAATAAACTGGAAACATTCCTAATAACATTGGGGGTGAAATAAGTTTGCACACTATCACCATTACTATTCAATATTGTATTAGAAATTCTGGCTTTAGCAATAAGAGAAGAAAAAGAAATTAAAGGAATTAGAGTAGGTAATTAGGAAACCTAATTATCACTCTTTGCAGATGATATGATGGTATACTTAGAGAACCCTAGAGAATCAACTAAAAATTATTAGAATTAATCCACAACTTTAGCAAAGTTGCAGGATACAGAATAAATCCACATAAATCATCAGCATTTTTATACATCACTAAAAAAATTCATCAGCAAGAAATACAAAGAGAAATTCTATTTAAAATAACTGTCGATAGTATAAAATATTTGGGAATATATCTGCCAAGGTAAAGTCAGGGATTATATGAGCTAAACTACAAAACACTTGCCATGTAAAAAAGTCAGATCTAAACAACTGGAAAAATATCAAGTTCTCTTGAATAGGTCATGCAAATATAATAAAGATGATAATACTGCCTAAACTAATCTATTTATTAGTGCTATATCAATCAGACTCCCAAGAAACTATTTTACTGACCTAGAAAAATAACAAAAAAAATTCATCTGGAAGAACAAAATGTCAAGAATATCAAGGGAATTAATGAAAAAAGCAAATTAAAGTGGCCTACCTGTACCAAATCTAAAACTATATTATAAAACAGTGGTCATCAAAACCATTTGGTACTGGCTAAGAAACAGAGTACTTGATCAGTGAAATAGGTTAGGCTCACAGGACAAAATAGTCAATAACTATAGCAATCTAGTGTTTGAAAAATCCAAAGAACTCACTCTTTGACAAAAACTGCTGGGAAAACCAGAAACTAGTATGGAAGAAACCAGCCATTGACCCACACCTAACACTATATACCAAGATAAAGTCGAAGTGGGTTCATGATCTAGACATAAAGAATGACATTATAAACAAATTAGAAGAACACAGGATAGTTTATCTCTCTGACACATGGAGGAGGAAAGAATTTTTATCCACAAAAGAAGTTGTAATAAGTTAAAAAAAAAAACATTTTATACAACCAAACTAATGGAGACAAGATTAGAAGGGAATCAATAAACTGGGAAAACATTTTTTACATTCAAAGGTTCTTATGAAGGCCTCATTTCGAAAATATATAGAGAATTGACTTAAATTTGTAAGAAATCAAGCCATTGTCCAATTGATAAATGGTCAAAGGATATGAACAATTTTCAGATGAAGAAATTGAAACCATATCTAGTCATATGAAAAGGTGCTCCAAATCACTATTGATCAGAGAAATGAAAATTTAGTACCACTATACATCTGTTAGATTGACTAAGATATCAGGAAAAGACAATGACAATGTTGGAGTGGATGTGGGAAAACTAGGACACTGATACATTGTTGGTGGAACTGTGAACGGATCCGATCATTCTGGAGAGCAGTTTGGAACTATGCTCAAAAAGTTTTCAAACTGCATACTTTTTGACCCAGTAGTGTTTCTACTGGGTTTATATCCCAAAAAAGAACTTAAAGGAGGGAAAGGGACCCACATGTGCCAAAATGTTTGTGGCAGCCTTTTTTGTAGTGGCAAGAAACTGGAAACTGAATGGATATCCATCAGGTGGAGAATGGCTGAATAAATTATGGTATATGAATGTCATGGAATATTATTTTTTTCTGTAAGAAATGACTAACAGAATGATTTCAGAGAGGTTTGGAAAGATTTACATGAACTGATGCTAAGTGAAATGAGCAGAACCTGGAGATCATTATACACAAAAACAACAAAAGTATAGAATGATCAATTCTGATGGGTATGGCTTTCTTCAAGAATGAGATGATTCATACAATTTCCAATTGTTCAGTGATGAAGAGAACCATCTGCACCCAGAGAGTGCTGCGGTATCTGAGTGTGGATCACAACATAGCATTTTCACTCTTTCTGTTGTTGTTTGCTTGCATTTTGTTTTTTTTCTTTTTTTTTCCTTTTTGATTTGATTTTTCTTGTGAAGCATGATAATTGTGGAAATATGTATGTAAAGATTGCATATGTTTAACACATATTGGGTTACTTGCCATCTGGGGAAGGGACTAGGGGTAAGAGGGAAAAATTTATAATACAACTTTTTGTAAAGGTGAATATTGAAAATTATCTGTGCATATAAATAATTATATAAATAATTTTTAATAAAAATAAAAATAAAACTTAGTTAAAAATGAATGAATATAGTCTGTTTTACTATAACTCTTGTTTTAACAAGAATATGTTTAACATGAATATATTCCGAAGTTATTGATATATTATAGAACAATTCATGTATAACATGACTTTCGTATTTGGTTATGTGCATTTTCTTTGAACAGTGAAAACCAATTCACAATAATTCACAAACTGCAACCCTTCAACACACACTTCCACAAGCAAAATTCAAGTCTTATTCAAGGTAAGTGATTCTATATAACTTCTGTTGCAGTAAAAGTTATGGAATAAAGAAAGCTGATTTGTATTCAGGAACTCCATCTATAGCCCTTCCATCTTCTCTCACCAGAGTTGCTACCAAGGAGTCTACCCTCACACATTCTCAACTCCACCAAGCAGCATGTGCAAGTACAGGATATAGATGCTGTTATTAGTTGCTATAATGATTATGTATTTCTTAAACACAACATATATCAAACCATGGTATTAATTTTTTAGTTTCCTCTCTTTTTAAAAAATTTCATTGAAAAAGTTTTTTGGTATTGCACACTAAATCCTCTCTCCCACCCTCATAAGCCCCTGTGGTTTTCATTGTATTTTTGTAGCAGTTGTTTTTCAGGATGAATGTGTCATGGTATAGAACTGTCCAAAATTTCAAATAGGTCTTTACATATTTAGTATAGATCATCAAAGAAGAAAATTATAAGCATACATTTTATAACTTTGTCTCCTATTTATGCTGGTATGAAGTTCTTATGGTCAACTCAAAACTTCTTATCCTAATGGTTCAATTCTTTGGCAAGAAGTAAAATTATTGAATACCAAGCTGATTCTAGGAAAAACTAAACTTAGAATGTAGGACACACTGTTTAATCTACTAGCTATGAAGCTGGAAAGTCTATTAATCCTCTGGGTCTAATTTCATGAATATTAATATGAGGAAGTTTGGGTTTTTTTCAGTGTGAAGTGACCTGCCCAGCATTATATAGCTACTAAGTCTCAATTATTTGGTAGTTTATTTTTAACATACATTTAACATACACCCATACATGCATACATAATTTTAATATACATTTTTAAAACAATTAATTCCAGGTTCTCTTCCTTTTTCTCTTCCCACTTTACCTCACTGAGAAAGCAAACCTTTCCACATAGGTTTATATATGCTATGCTGTGCCAAAAAACAAAACAACAATAACAACAAAAGACCATCAAGAAAAACAAAGAAAACATTTAAAGTATGTTTCAATCTGTTTTCATAACTTTGCAGAATAATGGAGACAATGTGCAAAGAATTGCCTACAAACTTGATAAATAAAGAATAAATTTCAGATAACTAATAGAAGAAAGGTACTATATTAAGGTGGGAAGATGGGTAAGCTTCTTGTAAAAATGAGATTTTAAAAGTGTTGATCTGAAGGAAGCCAGACAAGTCAAAATACAAAAATTGGAGACAATGAATTTAGACATGGGTAGACAGATAGCGGCAGTTCCAAAAATGCTGGTATGGAATAGCAAAGAGGCCAATATAGGAGAGTACTTGAAGATTAATCAAATTTAAGAATACTGGAAAAGAAGGTCAAAAATATATATGAATGGCTTTGAATGCCAATCAGAGAATTTTTTTTATTTGATCTTAGGATTGTTAGGGAGTCACTGGAATTTATTGAATAGGATTGTGTGACATGGTCAAACCTATGTTTTTAAGAAGATTATTTTTACAGCTGAGTGTTAGATTGAGTGAAGTGAGTGAATGACGTGAAGAGAGACTTGAGGCAGAGAGAGTTACCAAGACTATTGTCATAATTCTGGCACAAAGTGATGAGAACAAAAAAAATGATATGTACAAGAGTTATTACAAAAGTAAAATTGATAGATTAGATGGGATAAGGAAAGATGAGAAAATAAGGAGATAAGTATGACACTTCATTGGTAATCGGGGTGACAACAATAATGGTGATAAACTTGACAAGGAGAGAGGGTGTTGAGGAAGAGAGAGATAATAGATTCCATTTTAGACATGGTGAGCTCCAGATGTATACTGGATATCCAGTTCAAAATATCTGAAAGTTAGTAGGAGATGTGATATTAAGATAAGTAGATTTAATAATTGTCAGCCTTTGGAGCTGATAAGATCTAACAAGTAGAATGGTATAGACAGAAAAGAAAGAATTGAACAAGGGGACACCTATCTTTAGTGGCAATAATGTGAATGAAGATACAGCAGAGATGAAGATGGATTGATTAAATACCAAGTAGTAGGAGAAATAAAATATAGTGTTAAAGAAATCTAGAGAAAAATGAATATCAAAGAAAAGAGGATGGTTAGTGTAAAGTACGGGGAAGTAAAAAAGGATGAGAAACAAACAAAAGTTAAATTAGGCAATTAAGAAATCATTGGCAAATTTAGAAAGAGCTATTTCATTTTAATGATGAGAGCAGAAGCTAGATTATATAGAATTTAAGATAGAGGAATAAACAATGCATATACATACACACACACACACACATACACATGGAAAATAAAGAAAGCAAAGGTATGCTTCAATCTACAGACAGATTCTGTTATTTTCCCTCTCCCTGAAGATCTCTATCATTTTTCATCATGTCTGTCAGAATTATTTTACACCCTTGTTGAAGACAGATAAGTCATTTACAATTGATCATTATGCAATATTGCTGTTACTGTATGCAGTGTTCTCCTGGCTCTGCTCATTTCACTTTACATCAGTTCATGTAAACTTTTACATGTTATTCTGAGAACATCCTGCTCATCACTTCTCACAGTACAATAGTATTTTATCAGAATTAATTAGAAATATTGGGTAGCTTTAGAGTGGGACATTGTAGGTATGAGACAAAGTTTTAAGATGTTAATTAGAGTTAATTAGATATGGAGCAGGAATTTCAGAGATCAACTTAAAAATACTGGGTAGCTTTGAAATGGGATGTTGTGGTTATGGGATGGGCTAAGAGATATAGGAATATATAAGCAGATAATGGAGCACAGAAAACAAGGTTAGAATAATGATGGCAGGGAGGTCAGAATCATTGGGTTAGATTGGGAAGGTATGGCTGCCTGACAATTTATCAAATATTTGAATTTAAGTAGGCCATTAATATCCTTAGGACTACAGACTCAGAGAAGAGACTTCTGAGGCCACAAGGCCACATGGATAAAAGTTATAGTTTTGTGGAACTGATAAAATAGCTTTTCTCTTTATTGAAGCAGACAGACCAGATCCAACCAAAACACCAGTGGAAAAAAATCAGCAAGTAATAGTGTTTTAATTCATCTCCTGCAGGCAGAACAAGGCCAAGTTAGGATACAAGTTAGGATATATGCTGGTAATGGAATGATTGATGTGTTTTTTTACACTGTGAAGGTAGCAAGGGTTCACTGTTAGCAGGAAGAGGCTAGCAAGGAAAAAAAAGAATAGCATACAGCAGCTGATATCCATTTTCTTCCAAATTATGTGACTAAGCCCTGGAATTCCTGTGCTCATGGTACATCCCTAGAATTCTTCACTCATCTCATTCCCCCTGAGAAGTTTCTTTTCTAATGATCTGACATCATTCAGATATTCAAAACCTGCTGGGAAGAGGTAGTTCTGAGGTTTGCAGGCTCAATTAGATGGCTCTGACAATGCTTAGGGGAAACTAGTCACAAGCAATTTCAAGTTCTGAGAGTACCCACCTGCAGAGGTCCCAGTGGTACAAGAGAAGATTGACCAGAAGAGGTAAACTTTGGGAATATCATAGAAGAGTCATTTTGTTTGATAGGAAATAGTAATTCTCAAAACTTCTTTTGTCTCTTGATCTCTTGATCATGCTTCTGTGACTTTCTTCTCACTTTGGCATTTGGTATCTGTATCAGATAACAACTACTGAGGTCTCTCTAACTACTCTAGGTCTGTTCACAGTTGGATTTTTATGTATCCTTCTTTGCTTTTACACCTATTGATATCCTATGTTTTACCAGTCACAATGTGCCCAACAAATGGATTTTCCCAACATTAAACTAAGCTTATTTGAAAGAGAAATCTTGTTATAGATGATTGTCTTTGTGATTAATGTACTGTACTGTACACATTAGTTACAGGATTCTGAAGTATTTTGAATGAAGACAGTAACTTTAAAAAGATGAAATTAAGAAAACAATATAGTAATTTCTTTTCAAAAGCCCCTTTCAGCTATGAAATGTGTAGTATACCTCACAGTCATTTTCTAAAAAGCTTTTACATCTCATCATGCTAATTAGTTAAATTAAAGATGTGCTCTTCAGCTATATTATTAAGTTGTAATTGAACCAAGGAGGTAAATGTGGGTAACTGTAAAGTCATTATCAATTCATAGCATTTATATGAAAGGACCTTGAATCTTTTATTCAGCAGATTTGGTTCAGTAGGAGTTGTGCTTCTATGATGATTTAATAAGTCTTCCATTATCAGAAAATATGATAGACACAGCTGCTAAAGCCAAATAAAGTGGAAAGAAATGACACATTATACTTAGTATGCCAGGAAAGGTAGAGAAAGGGCAAATTAGCAAGTAGCTTTGCAAGGAATCCATGCAAAAATCCAAGTGAATTCTAGATTAGGAATTACAAACTGCTACCCAAAGAATATTTAAAAAATAAGTGTTAACTCTCATTACTATTGCAATTTTCATTGATATTTTTTCTTTCTAAATTTTTCAATTTATTTTTTGTTTTGCTAAGGCAATTGGGTTTAAATGACTTGCCCAAGGTCACACAACTAGGAAGTGTTACATGTCTGGAACCAAATTTGAACTCAGGTCTTCCTGACTTCAGGACTAGTGCTCTATCTATATACCATCTATCTGTCCCCAAAGTTTTCATTCTAAAGTTTTGTTTTGATTAATTTTTCAAAAGAAGAAACTTGCCTCTATATTCTCACAATTATCAAAGAATTTATGATGCCCTTCATATTTGACTGAGAGATAAATTGGAGGTAGAGATGATAAGCACTCAGATGCATGATAAAAAACACAATGAAGAAACATAAATGTAGAGAATAGTGAAAACCCTTGTGAATTGGATTCATGGAAGAACTGAAACTTCCCTCTAAATAGATTACAGAACAATTTGATGGAATAAAAACTGAGAAATAGGCATATGGGATATGAGATGACAATGGAAGACTAAGGTCATGAAATCTCATTGCTAAGACATTTTTTAAGCTTATCAGACTTTCAAGTACATTTGCTTGGTTACAACATTAAGTTGTCAGACAAGACCGAAACTGCAAGTAATTTATTCTCACCAATGAAAATATTATAGAACTTTCCACAGTGTGTTTAGAGTGACAGTGGGCATAAAGGGATAAAAAATATATATTTATATTTATATGATCTTTTTTGTGTGCAAGTCCAACATGGCAAGGAGCCAAAATAATCTTTCTCTTTTTTCTGTGGGGATATTGGATAGAAAATTCTTCTGAAAGACCATTGAACATAGATTCCAGAAACTTTGGTTCAAGGTCAAGTTTAGCACTAATGAGAAAATTAAAATTGACCATTTTCGGTCACGGAAAAGAATGTTATAAATCATTATTGATTAGAGAAAAGAAATTAAGACAATTCTGAGATACCACCACACATCTCTAAGATTGGCTAAGATGACAGGAAAATATAATCATAAACGTTGGAGATAATGAGGGGAAACTGAGTCACTAATGCATTGTTGGTGGAGTTGTGAACTGATCCAATGATTTTAAAGAGCATTTGGAACAATGACCAAATGTATATAAAACTGTTTATAACCCTTTGACCCATCATTACCACTATATATATATATGGAATATATCTTGGATATATATTCCAAGAAAATCATAAAGGAAGGGAAAGGATCCACATGTGTAAAACTATTTGTAGCAGCTCTTTTTGTGGTGGCAAAGAATTGGAAAATGAGCAGATGTCCATCAATTAGGGTATGGATGAATAAGTAGTGGTTTATAAAGGGGTAATGGATGTAATTGTTCTATAAAAATTATGAACCAGCTGATTTTAGAAAAGGATTTGAAAATGTACATGAACTGATGCTGAGCAAAACAAGCAAAACCAGAAATACACTGTATACACTAACAGCAAGAATGTGTGATAATCAATTTGGAAAGAACTGGTTCTTCTTAGGGGTTCAGTGATACAATACAATCTCCATAAACGTTGGATAGAAAGTGCCATATTCAATTTAAAAAAGAACTATGGAGGTTGAATGCAAATCAACACATGCTGTGTTTACTAATTTTTTTTGTTCTTTTTGTTTGCTTGTTTTTCTCACTGCCATGCTTTTTCCCCTCTTTTCCTGATTTTTCACTCCCAATATGATTCATAAAACAATGTGAATTAAAAACATTTTTTTTTAATTTCTGAAGGTTTTATTTGATTAACTTACTCATTTTAAATGTAAATTAAATTAATGTAATGATGACAAAACATCCTGCTTTGAAAATGAAAAAGAAAGGTAACTGTATAATTGTACTTTTTACTACTCAGACTTAGAAAAATTCCCATGGTTCTATTTTTGAAATGGAAATAATAATTAAATTTAAGTTATGTCGATTTATCTTCTTTCTAAGATCCTAAGATAATCTCCATATGAACATTGAAAGTGTTTAAAATTATTGTGAATACAGCATTAATTTATATTTAAGTAACAATTGAATATAGACCTTTTCCTCACAGCAATACTGTGAAAGGAAGTGTCACTTCTATGAAGTTCTATAATTATTGAGACATAAATTTCAAAGAAGAATCTGTGACAGAGATATTAACAATTTGCTTTTATTAAAACAACTCATATGCATCAGAAACAGGGTCAGATTCTGATCTCCTGAATCAAATTCTCATTTTCTCTCCAATATCCATGTGAAAGTCACTCTTAAAATTTTATTAATTTAAGTTGGTCATTAGTAATCCTTATTTGTTTTGTTGTTTCTTTTCAGAGGACACTGAAGTAAAACAACAACAACAGCAACAAAAAATTTCTTCTACCCCAAAGAGTAATGCTGAATAGCTCCCTGCCCAGAGAGAATTTATAGAACTAAAATAAAAGAAGAAATTAAATATCAAACGAGAGAAATTAAGGAAAAACAAAAAATAAAAACAATACAAGAAAAAGATGATTACAAAAAGCCAACCAACTAGAAAAGGAGATTCAGATTCTTTATATGTATATATATATATATATATATAGCTTTTTATTTACAAAACATATGAGTGATTTTTCAACATTGACCCTTGCAAAAACTTTTTTCCCAAGCTTTTCCCATCCTTCCCCCCACCCCCCACCCCTAGATGACAGGTAATCTAATACATGCTAAATAGGATAAATTATATGACAAATACAATACATGTATACATATCTATACAGTTATCTTACTGCACAAGAAACATGAGATCTAGAAAGAGAAGAAGAAAAAACAACCTAAGAAGGAAAACAAAATGCATGGAAATATTCACAGAAAGCGTTAAAATGCTGTGTTGTGGTTCACACACATTTCCCACAGGCCTCTCTCTGGATGTATATGACTATTTTCATCGCAGCACAACTGGTTTGAATCACATCATTGTTGAAGAGAACCATGTCCATCAAAATTGATCATCGTATAGTCTTGTTGCTGTGTATAATGTTCTC
>JAJPUD010000435.1:158873-199341 GCA_023553655.1 Myrmecobius fasciatus
ATTTCAAGTTTGGTATTTGATTGGGGGTTTTTAATTTGTTCTTTCTCTAGCTTTTTTAGTTGCAAGCCCAATTCATTGTTTTTTTCTTTCTCTATTGTATGCAAATAAGCATCTGGAGATATAAAATTTCCCCTTATTACCGCTTTGGTTGTATCCCACAAATTTTGGTATGTTGTCTCATTATTGTCATTCTATTGGATGAAATTAGTAATTGTGTCTGTAATTTGCTGTTTTACCCATTCATTCTTTAGGATAAAATTATTTAGTTTCCAATTGCTTTTTGGTCTATTTTCTCCTGGCCTTATATTGCATGTGATTTTTATTCCGTCATGATCTGAAAAAAATACATTTATTATTTCTGCCTTCCTGCATTTGATTTTGAGGTTTTCGTGTCCTAACACATGGTCAATTTTTGTATAAGTTCCATGGACTGCTGAGAAAAAAGTAAACTCCTTTCTGTCTCCATTTAATTTCCTCCAAAGATCTATCATACCTAACTTTTCTAACATTTTGTTTACCTCCTTAACTTCTTTCTTATTTATTTTGTGGTTTGATTTATCAAGTTCTGAGAGAGGGATCCACCACTATTATAGTTTTGCTGTCTATTTCTTCTTGCATCTCTCTGAACTTTTCCTCTAGGAATTTCCATGCTATACCACTTGGTGCATATATGTTTAGTATTGATATTGCTTCATTATCTATGGTACCCTTTAGGAAGATATAATTTCCTTCTTTGTCTCTTTTAATGAAGTCTATCTTTGCTTTTACTTGGTCTGAGATCAGGATTGCTACCCCTGCTTTTTTTTGTTCACCTGAAGCATAATAGATTCTGCTCCAGCCTTTTACCTTGACCCTGCATGTATTTCTATGTTTTAGATGTGTTTCTTGTATACAACATATTGTTGGATTCTGGTTTTTAATCCAGTCTGCTATCTGCTTCTGCTTTAAGGGAGAGTTCATTCCATTCACATTCACAGTTAAAATAACTAATTCTGTATTTCCTGCCATCTTATTTACCCTAGTTTATGCTTTTCTCTTTCTTATCCCCTTTCCCTCCTCCCTACTATTTTGCTTTTGAAAACCAGTTCCCTCAAACAATCCTTCCCCTTTAGAGCCCCACCCACCCCTTTCCCCCCCCCTTTCCCTCCTGTTTCCTTATAAGTACATCTATTATTCCCTCTGAGCCAAATCTGATGAGATGGAGATTAACCCAATTCTCATTCCCCTCCCTTTTCTCCCCTCAATCATTATAGGTTTTCTTTGCCTCTACATGTGATATAATTTCCCTTATTTTACCTCCTTTTCCTCTTCTTCCAGTGTTATCCCTTTTCTACCTCTAATTTCTTTTTCAGTTTATCATATCATAATAAACATAAAATCACAATAAATATATCATAACAATCATAAAATCACAGTAATCATATCATAATAATCATGAAATCACAATAATCATATCATAATCATAATGTAATAATAGATTCATAAAATCAGCCCTCATTCTGTAAGTATCTATGACATAAATATAGATCTCAAGAGTTTTTTTTTTCTTGTTACCTTTTTATGTTTCTCTTGTGTTCTGTGTTTGTAGATCAAATTTTTTGTTCAGTTCTGTTCTTTTCAGTAGAAATAGGTGAAATTCTCCTATATCATTGAATGACCATCTTCTTCCCTGGAAGATAATGCTCATTCTAGCTGGGTAACTTATTCTTGGCTGTACTCCAAGTTCCTTTGCCCTTCGGAATATCTGATTCCAGGCCCTTCAATCCTTCAAAGTAGAAGCTGCTAGGTCCTGTGTGATCCTAATTGTAGCTCCCCTATATTTAAATTGTTTCTTTCTGGCTTCTCGTAATATCTTTTCCTTGGTATGATAGTTCTGGAATTTAGCCACGATATTTCTGGGGGACTTAATTTTTGGGTTTCTTTCAGAAGGTGATCGGTGGATTGTTTCAAGGAGTATTTTGCCTTCTGGGTCTAAAATATCAGGGCAGTTTTCTTTTATGATTTCCTGGAAGATAGTGTCTAGGTTCTTTTTTTCATCATGGCTTTCAGGAAGCCCTATAATCCTTAGATTGTCTCTCCTAGATCTATTTTCCATGTCAGTTGTTTTTCCTAGGAGATATTTCATGTTTTTTTCTATCTTTTCATTTTTTTGTTTTTGTTCAACTGATTCTTGAAGTCTTGATGAGTCATTCATTTCCAATTGTTCGATTCTAATTTTTAATGTCTTACTTTCTTCAGTTACTGTTTTTAGTTCCTTTTGCAATTGACCAATTACATTTTTTTGTTCATTGCATTCTTTTTCCATTTTTTCTATTTTATTTTGCAGTGATCTCATTTCGTTTCCCCATGTTTCTTCTAACTCTCTTTTAAGATTTTTTATGCAATCTTCAAAGAAAGCCTTGTGACATGGAGACCAGTTTATGTCTCTCTTTTGGGCTTTTTCTGGAGTTGCTTTACCTTTAGGGGCCTCAGGAGTTGAGGTCTGTTCTTCCCTCTCTCCATAAAAGTTGTCTATGGTGAGAGCTCTTTTTGGTTTTTTATTCATTTTTTTAAAGGTGTGAGGTCTGTTTAGGGCAAAGGTGGGACAGCTGCTTTAATTTGCCCTGGGGCAGTTCTGCTGATTGAGTTATTTCAGGAACTGGGCAGTTCTGCTGATTGAATTATGTCAGGTGCTGATCAGTCTTGTTGATTGATTGATTGCTTTAAGGTGCTGTGTAATGGCAGCTAGGTCCGATGCTCATCAGGGGTTCAGTGGTTCACAATCTATCCCCCTCAAAAGGCAGACCCTCCAAACCACCTGCCCACAATCAGGACAGATTGGTCCAAGAGGCCTGCAGAGGACTCCTAGGTGTGTGAAAAGCACAATGCTCCCACTCCTGTTCCAACTCCTGTTCCAGCTCCCTGCTCCAGCTCCCTGCCCTGGTCTCCCTGTGCTGCAGTCTGGGTTCAGCAGACCACTGCCCTGCCCAATTAAAACAGACCTGTTTTGAGGTTCTTCCAGAGTATCTTCTTCTAGAATCATGTTGTTCTCCAGATATTGTGGATTTTTTTGCTTCAAAATCAGTCTAGAGGCTTCATATGTTGTTGGTTTGAGGGGAGGTTAGAGGAGGTTACAGAGACTCCTGTCTGATCTCCGGCACCATGGCTCCACCCCCAGAAAGCGAGATTCAGATTCTTAAAGAAGGAAATGAGTCTTTGATATTTGGAATAAGACAAGGGGAAGCCAGCAAAGTTATCAGAACAAGAAATAATAAAACAAAAAATAAAGAATGAAAATAATAGAAGAGAATATGAAACATCTTATAAGAAAAATGACAGTTTAGGAGAACAGATCAAGAAAAAATCAAAAAGATTCAAGAAGATTCTTGAAAACAAGAATAATTGGACTAACTGAAAACTATGACCAAAAAAAGAACTTTGACACAGTAATTCATAAATAATCAAAAAAAATTCCTGGTATCAAAGACACAAAGGGAAAGAAGAAATAGAAAAAAAATCCACTAATCATCACTTCAAAAAATCATTTGTGGAAAACACAAAGTAATATTATTTCCAAATTCTGAAATCCCCAGATCAAAGAGAAAATTTTGCAAGCAACAAGAAAAAAAAATCAAATATGCTGGTACTACAATTAGAATTGTACAGGACTTATCAGGAGCCACAACAGAAGAACACAGGTTCTGAAATCATATATATCGGTAATCAAAAGAACTAGGTCTGCAGCCAAAAATATCATATCCAGCAAAATTATCCATAATTTTTGATAGAAAAAATTGAAATTCAACAAACTTGCAGATTTTCAGGACTTTCTTTCAACCAAACCTGAACTTAATAGAAAATTTAGTATATAAAAGCCATTATCCAATATTAATTTCAAGGAACTTAACACAGGCAAATTGTGTATGACTTTTTATATGGAAATGTAAATCCTATGCTTAGGATTGACATCAGTAATTGAGTAGCTCAAAAGAAAGATTTGTACAAATGAGGTACAGAAGAATAGACACAGAGGCATTGGTGGGGAGGGGGGAGAGCTCATAGTTCTGAAAACCTACTCACATCAGGAATGGTTTAAATAGGCAACATTATACAGATACTATGAAAGACATAGCACCCTCCAAAATCTATAAAGAAATAAGGGGCAAGGGACTGGTACAGGGATAGCAAAGGGTGGGGGAGAAAGAAAAGGAAGATATCCGTGGTTGGGGGGTAGGTTATGTAACAACAAGGCAAGTTAAGGAGAAAAATTGAAGTAGAAGAGTTAGTAGAGATAGGAAATAAAAGATATATATAAGCACTACAAGGAACAAGAGTAAATATAGGTATATATATAGGGAATCTATGAATGGGTGTGTGGTTAGCATGAGTGGGTGGGTTGTGTGTATGTGTGACTGTGTGTGTACATGTGTATATGTCTTTTAACTATATCTGTGCTTACCTATAACCTGCTTGGGGGAGGTGAGAGAGATAAAAGGAGAAAAAAAGAATAAGTTTAAAAATACACAGCAGAGAACAAAAGAATAGCCTATAAGAAAGCAAAGAAAAAATGGACAGTCATGAATATAATTTATTCTACTATTATATGTACTTTCTTGAACTGGAAATTTATATATTTAATCCTCCCTGATGTTCTGCTAAGCACATGACACTGTTCTGTTTTGTATGGGTTTGTTTTTTGTTGTTATTTTTTTTTTACTTTTTTATCATTTTCTTTAAAAATTAAAAAAAAAGAAAAAAGGAATTTTTTTAATGTTTTTTTTGAGTTGTTTTAGTTGTGTCCAACTCTTTGTAACTCCATTTTGGGTTTTCTTGACACAGATATTGTAATAGTTTTTAATTTCCTTTTCTACCTCATTTTCTAGATGAGGAAACTGAGGCAAACAGGGTTAAGTGATTTGTCCAGGGTTACACACCTAGTACAATCTAAGATCATGTTTGACAGGTCCTCCTGTCTCCATGACTGATACTCCATCCAATGTATTACTTGGCTATCCTAATTATTATTTTTGTCTATATTTAATCAATAGCCTTTCTCCTAGTATTAGCGTGATATGATCATAACTGCAGTAAATTGTATATTAGGGAAAATGTTTTTTTTAAAACTTTAGTAGGCATAGACATTTAAGATTTGGCCAAACTTTTTGCTTCTCCATGATAGCAAAATGGCAATAGTGATGGTTTTGAAAACAGAAACCACAACATTAGGAAAATAGTATTAGACTTGAATTCAGAGACTAGGTTTCAAGTAACTTATCTCTCTATAATTTCTTGTATGACAATTGAGAAGTCATTGAAACCACTAGTACTCAGGTAACTCATCAAGAAATTCAGTGGTTTGGATTTGGTGATCATTGGGGTCCCTTCCAGTTTTATTAACTTAATGAATCTATGTTGGAAGGGAAAAAATACTGACATTTTTTATTTTCCATTTTCATTGACTTACATGGTATAATATACACCAATCATGTAACAAGGAATTTGGTTGCCAACTTATTGATGCTTTTTATATATACTCTTCCCAGGTTCTGGATACCCCTGATGTCTCTGATCATACCTAGGCACCCCATAAAATACAACTGAACATGCTATATAGTAACTCTAGCCTTTGGTATGCAATCTTCTGCTTGGCAAGACTTCAAAATATCACTGACTTTTGTTTTAAATAATACAAATTAAACTTTTCTGTGAGTTTTACTTCAAATCATCAGATTATTTTTATAAACTCCCAGTGACCAGCAAGATTAATCTTCTAAGCACACATTCTAATAGCTCTATTTTACCCAACTCTTTTATTATTTAAGGAGAGAAAGAAAAAAATAAATAATACCAGAAGAACCTATGATCACTGCTGTCCTTAAAATTTAGTACCTCTTTGCCTCATTTTTCCACTAGTGTTTCCAAAGATGAAGGATTCACAAAGGAAAACATCTGGCAAAACATAAACCCATTCTTTGTCAAGAGTCTTTCTTTGTGATCTGGAAAAAGTACAGAACAAGTAGACAAAGAGAACATAATGACAGATTTCATTTTGTCACTAAACATTCTTTGAAGTTACTCATTAATCTTTTAGACAATTCCTGTGTATTAATGTCCAACTGTAGAATACTAATATCACTCCTATGTAAGAGAGGAACTGTAGGCTTTTAAAGTCCTATATGTAACTCAGCACTGTGATAACTCTTCTTATTTGAGTAATATATGAAAAAACAGACAACCTGTAGAATTGTTTAATTGGCTGCTTTTCTAGGTTTTGCTATCCCTGTGGCCTGTCGGTTGCTTTGTTTTATTCTACAGGAATTTTTCCAGAGAAGGTTCAAGACAAGATAAGATCCTGAGAAAGGTTTTGGAGAACAAATGATCAGCACTATCTTTCATAAGAAAGATTAAATGTGTTTAAATGTATAAACAAAATCTCATGAGAATGAATGACATTGACAAAGAAGAGTTCTGTATAAAATAATTTCATGCATCCATCAATGGCCTATTGTATAACAGAATTCTGTGTTATGTGCAAACCTGTATAACAATGCTTTGTCTACCATTCAAGCACATTCACTGAATACCTTCATGTTTTGGGGTTTTTTTTTTATTTGTTTGTTTGTTTTTCCTGCATCGTTCTTAAGGAAGAGGAAAGAAATGGACTAAAGACTAAATAAAATTCTTTTTGGTCCTTTTGTCTATCAGATAAAAATTAATTTTTGATTTCTAATAAACAACCACATCTTAACCAAAAACAAAGAATCAAACAATCAGAATACACACTTAATCATCCCAAGGTACTCAGCGGAAGAAAAATACACCTATGATTCTAGGTAGAAAAAATAGGATCTAATGTGTATTCCCTTCGTCTTTTTCAACTCTGTTAAAGCTTTTATTCTCAATGGATGTTTCTCCAAAGGAAGGTTAGTATCAGTTGGGTTTCATCTCTAGATCATTTACACCACAAACATGAATTACAACACTGTGTTCGTTAGGACAATATGCCATTATCAAAATGAAGAAATCGGGGAACATAAAGGAGTGGGTTTGACTCTTGCTTTTGACATTCATTAATTATGTGACTCTAACTTCTCAATCAACTTGTATTTCTCACAATGTGATAGACATTGTACTAGGGCTTAGGGTCACAAAACCAAAAATAAACAGCCCCTGTCCTCAAAAAATGCACATTCAAATGAAGCAAAAAGAACACGTGCACATTTAAGAATATATATAATATATACAAAACTTATTTCAAGGTAATTTTGGAAGGCAGCACACTAGCAACTGGGGGATTAGAAAAGAATCCATGTATAAGATAGAATTTGTGCTGAGAGAGGAAGAGATTTGAAGAAAACCAGAGATTCTAAGAAGTAGGAATGAAGAGTCAGTGAATTCCAAGAATAGGGAATGTCCTGTGTAAAGGCAGAGATATGGAGTATGGAAAAATATGTATGACAGTGGGAAGCCCTGAACCTGTTTCTTCATCTAAAATATACTATATCATACCTCTTTTCAAAGGTTTTGGTGAGGACCAAGGGAAAAGCACATGAATTATTTTTACAATTTAGATCTCCATAAGAATTTCAATTACCAAGGACTTTGCTATAATGGGCTTTTACTGGTATGCACAGCCAGTGTCCCGAATGCTAAAGATTTTTTTTAATTATTCTTTGTTTTTATGCTGTCATTTTGTAATAAACCTTGCATAATTTTCTCTGGCAAATTAAAACTGCATTAATGCTTGTCAAGTATGTCTTCTGAGCTCATCACAATTTCCTTATTTTTTTTAAACTGATAGAGAATATATAAAGAGGTCTATTTCAATTAGAATAATACTCATAGAATGTAATGATATCCAATTAAATATTATTATATCTTCATTGTTTAAAAGTTTAAAAGGATATAAATTTACATTGTGTATAAAATGATGATTTGGACTAATTATTTTTACTCAATAGGGGAAAACAAATCATGAGATTTAAACATGACTACATCTTACCATTACAGTGTCTGATCAAGTTAGTCATTGCATTATTTTCTAGAAAACACAAGAAGTTCAAGAATACACTATAACATAAATAATCTTTCCTGTACAAAAGAGGGGGGGCACAATATGTTTCAGGACAATTTTACCTCTAGCTGTGGGGGGCACATTTATTTCCTAGACACTTCAAATATAAATTATATATTTCCTAGCCATTTCAAAAGGACATAGTAATGGCTCAATGAAACGGAAACTTGTATACTCTAGAACAGCTAGTAATAAGTATCTATTCTTTATAAAACACTATGCTAGTTAGGGTTAAAAAGATAAAAATAACGTGTTCTGTCATAAAGGAGTTTGCAAGAAGAACAAAATATCAACATAAATAGATAAAAGCAAAATATTTATGAAAAATATATTCAATTTAATTTTTGGAGTTAGAGAAGAATCAGGAAAGGGATCAGATAAGAAATGGAACCTGAATTGGGTCTTGAAAACTGTGGATCCCAAGAAGTAGAAGTTAGAGGGCAGAATTATTTAGGTATGGGGACAACTTGTGCAAAGTCATGAAATTAGGAAATGGATTTACTAAATCACTGAAGTTTCTCATTTTTACAGTTCAAGCTATTTTCATTTATTTAAAATGTGGTTCTTCCAAAACACAAGTGTTAATCACTGTGTCTTGATCAATTACCAATTGATTAATGATCTATATTCTGCTTTTCTTAGGCACCCCTATGGTGCCAAAAAGGCAATATTTTTTTTTGATACTGCATAGTGTTGCTGTATTTTCTTAATCATTTATCATGTCTCAGTCAAGAGATGCCTAAATTCCTGTAGCAAGCAAAACAATCCTATATTGAGTATAAATTGCAAATTGGTTTTCATAGTTTCTCTCTTTCCTTTTAAATGCTTTGAGACCCCATCAGTTTGTAAGGCAATATCTAAATATAGTGTTATTATAATCTGATATTTCAGAAGTTGCCAGTGGCAGCAGGAAATGTTTACTTGATTGCAGCTATTGACCCATGCCTCAGTAAAAGGAATCAGATGCTAAGTGAGAGAACACTAGCCCCATTCAGTACAAAATGTAAGATTCTTTCTAGTGTTGCTATTCAGCTCAGAAGACATCAGGTCGTACAATGAGATACTTTGTCTTTGTAGTCACGTTAGATGGAGTGCCAATGTTCCCTGTACTACAATGTGTGTTCGTAATTAAAACTGTGTTACTTTCTCAACTGTGTTCAAAGGACAACATAAGCTATCAGCTTAAAAAGAATTTTTGAATAAACCTTGTCTTTGGTTTTCATTTTAACCTTTTTGTCATGTTCCCCCACACCAATTGTCATTGTTTTTGTGATGTAAACAATTTAATAGACAATATGAAGACTTTCTAATATAATTTAGTATCACTTATCTAGTTAAATAAGATAGCCAAAATCTGACATAAGGATTATACAACTAGTTATTCAAATACTGGGTCTTAGGCTCAGCATTCATATTTAGAATTTAATAATCAATAAAAGATGGAGTAGATGCATTAGAAAATTAACATATGTATCTTTATAAGGGTAAGCTTGAAACAAAAATTTTGAGTATTATGAAATAATAGCACCAGTATTACTTATTTAGCTAAGGAGGTTTGAATTCAATAACAGTCTCCTAATTCAAATCTGGTGAAGATCAGCATGAATTACAAATTGTTTTAGAAAAATGTCACCATTATTTTCAAATATATATATATATATATGTATATATATATATATGAACTTGCATTTCTAAGTAATAAAATCCCTATTCATCTTTAATGGTTACATAGGAATCATTTATGATGAATAGACAGGTGTCTTTCTTGTTGTTAAGTAACAACACATTTGGAGAAACAAAGACAAGACACAGCTGAGGTCCTTAAAACAGATTTCTCTCATAAATAACCATATTCAGCCACAAGTTATAAATTTGTTTTGCTTGCTCTTTCTCCTTGATTTCTGTGCCCTTTATAGCATTTATTGCTGCCACCTCTCTGAGCAACTTTATGTTAGAGTCTACTTGCTCAGAATTCCCTAGTGAAATAGGCCATCTAGGACTGCCCCTTTCAAAAAGAATTTTACAGAATATTTTCTGCTCTGCCCCCATCCTATGTAATGATGAATTCTTTTGGGTCAGATTTCAAATAGAAAACATTTTAAACAAATCCATCTAAGGTATGAAGAAATGATGTTCCAAGATAAATTGTTCTTATGAATCTTATAACTTGAAGGAAGAAATGTCGTTAGAATTTCAACAGATATTTTTGAGAAAAAAAAAGTTGGGTAACCTTTAATACTATGACTTTGGCAAGCAATATGGCATAGTTGATAATAGGTAATCAAAATAAAAAGACAGATTCAAATCCCCACCTCAGATAATACCAATCACTTAGCCTCTATCTTCCTCAGTTTCCTTACCTATACAATGAGGAGATTGTATTTCATGATCTCCAATATATCTTTTCAATTCCACCTCTGTGATGCTATGATTCTTCTCCTTTTTGTAAGAGTTATCATATATATATGAAGTGTATGTTGTAGCAACATTAATACTCTAGAACATAAGATGATCAGCTGCTTTTTAAAATAAGGCATTCTCCCAAGCTTAGAGTGGTTGGCCTTACTTCTTTCTGATTGCTTGTTGTCCTTCATACTCAAAGAGAAACAAAATGACAGCACTATATTAGGATTGAGTTACAGTGTATCTGACTGTAGTTGATCAGATCAATATGAGCTCAGAATGCTCTATTACAGGTCAGATACGAATAGTCCATATGAACATTTGGGATGGATTCCCTAACTTTGTGCATTCCTGTTTCTTCTGAGCTAATTCAATTTTGCTTTGCTTTGCATCAGAGAGTCCTCTGATGAGGGCATGCCATGCTGGGCAGTTCTGTGCCAGTGTCTCCCATGTCATACAATCAATTCTAAAGTTCTTAAGAGAGACTTTGAAAGTGTCCTTTATCTCCCACTTCTTTCTAGCACTCCTTACTTCAGCCCACTTATATTTATGAAACAAATAAGAAACGAAACAGGAAGAAGTATTAGAAAAAGAAGTGAAAGTAGAAAGAGAAAAAACAAACTACCAATCATCGCCTGAAAGAGATCATAGATTGTAGGAGGAAAATCTACAGGAATATCATAGCCAAATTCTGAAACCACCATCTGAAGAAGAAAATGTTATAAGCAACAAGGGGGGGAAAAGTCAAATTAAAATAACACAATACCTAGCAACAGTTACCCTAAAAGACCTCAGATATTGGAACAGTATATATCAAAGAGCAAAAGAATCAGTGTTGTGGTCCAAAATACAATATACATCAGAGGTAAAAATAATCCTGAATGGATTGGGGCAGAAGAGGTGGACATTCAATGAATTCCCAGACTTTCAATATTTTGTTGCAAAAGACCTGAACTTGATAGAAAATTTGACATACAAGTTACAAGAAAAATATAAGATAAACATCAAAAACTAAAAACAAAGGGCTTAATAAGCAAAGGCCATTTGATTTTTATTCATGGAAATGTAAACCATATGTCTATTCTTGTCATTTGTAACATAGTTTGAAAAAAAGTTTGTGGCAGAACTGAGTATGATACGATTTTAAAAAGTAAAAGCATGCAGGAAAAGATAAAAAAAATGATTATCTTATTCAGATGACCTGCAAGAGGAAGAACTGAAACAGAATGATTAGAGGAGAGCTGGTAGTTCTGAAAATCTATTTTTGTTGAGAATAGATTAAAGGGAGAATAATGAGTGCATATGAATACAAAAGTTGAAATTCAGAAAGAAATTAGAGGATAAAGAGATAGGGAGAAGAGAATGGATAAGGGAGGGATTTTTAGAGGGACCAAAACATAATTTTCGACATTCACCCCTACAAAACCCTGTGTTCTAATTTTTCCTTCCCTTACCCCTACCTTCTTCTGCAGTTGGAAAGTGATCCAATATATGTTAAACATCTGCAATTGCTCTATAAATATTCACACAAATATCATGCTGAAAAAGAAAAATCAAATCAAAAAGGCAAAAAAATATATAGAAAGAAAACAAAATTCAAGCAAACAGCAACAAAAAGAGTGAAAATATCATGTTGTGGACCACATTCAGTTCCCACTGTCATCTCTCTGGATGCACATGGCTTTCTTCATCACATGACCATTGGAATTCTTCTGAATCACCTCATTGTTGACAACAGCTATGTCCATTAGAAATGATCATTGTATAATCTTGCTGGACAACATATATATTAAGAAGGGAACAATTTTTCCAAGAGAATGACAATAATAAGATAACATACAGAAATTTATGGGATGCAGCCAAAGCAATTCTGGGGGAAGTTTTATATCTCTAGATGCTTACTTGTATAGAATAGAGAAAGAGAAGATCAATGAATTGGGCATGAAATTAAAAATCTCCTCAGGTCATCCAATTTTCAGTTGTTTCCAAAGGAGAAGTAATGAATATAAAAGGTGATCTCAGCCTGACTGTTTAAATCTCCTTTTCTGTTATTCATAATTACTTGATTTAAAAAAAATACTGACGACTTTTACAGAACTACAAATATCATTTTGGTGTATATTTCAACTTAGAAACACAGTTCTTTATTGAAGCTTTTTGCATAAATAAATTATATTGACCTTCATTGACTTTCTCCTATTTAGGTCAGAACAAAGGTTTCAGACATGGGGGTCCTAAGCTGTTGAACAAGATTAAAATGTAATTGGGAAATATTTAATAAAATAAAAATACAATGGAATTGAGATAAATTTAATATGTAACTTTTAAAGTCAAAATATAGGAATTATTGGGTATAAGGAAGTGTTTCTTCTATTTAAATCTGGCATCACTGGATTAGAGGTTATCCCCAGAAAAGCAAGGAATATAAAGAGTTAAATAAGGTCAATGAAAACAATTTTTTGGGTTTTGCATCTATATTTCCTCACTCTCTTATAAAATTTGAGATTTAAGAGAAAAAAGATAAATTCATGAGTATATGGATGCTTATTAAAAAAATCCTTACTCTCATCATTCTTATTAATTTGTGTTATAATATAGATTTGAACTAAGAATCTAATCTAAAAGGCCTTTGGCTACATAGCTAGTCAACTGAATGATTATACCTTTGCAATTATAGAAATTATACAAAGTTTGGGTTGCTTCCTACTTACATATCTGTCAGCATATTCACTGATTTATTAGTATGGCAATAATCCCAAATTTTCTTTGCCTTAGTATTTAGACAAAATTTCACATGATATACTTACTTCTATGCAAAAACAGTGAAGGCAAATTATCTTTTCATAAAAGAATAAATTTTAACTAAAGGTAACAAAGCCCAAAGCATGAAGACATTTTCTTTTTGGATTCCTCAATCCTTCATTAAGTAGCCCTCAGTATTCTAAATTTGTTTTGTTTGAATAAAGGGTATTTTCAATCAGATGAACAATAGCAGAAACAATTGATTTGGAATAACATTTTTATCAATCAGAATCAGATAGTAATTACAAACTGCAATAGGAAAATTAAAATAAGTACCTCAGAGGCACTTATGGAGGAAATTTTCCAGTAGAAATGCATTGGAAAATATAACATATATTGGGATTTTTTTCCCTGGCCTTGATAAGTTACTGAATTAATATGTCCTAATGTATGTTTATGCACTTCTGCTAAACACATCTTGAACATTTCAGAAAGAAATAAAGATTTCCTGCATTTCAGTCAATGTTTTTTTACAATATAGGACACTGATCAACCAAGCTATCTCAGTTAATTAAGAAATGGAAATCACCCGGGTATCAGGCATTATGAACAGTGCCAGTTTTGTTGTTGTTTTTAAAACTAAAAATGCAAATCACCAATAAAATTCATTAACGATAACTTCAGGGCTTCATTTGATATTGAAATTAGCTAGAGAAGGTATTCTTATAACTTACTCTGTTAGAAATTCACTTGCTTGGTCATCATTTTTTTGCCTGATTCAGGGTAGAAGCATTTAGAATGATAATTATAAAATCAGAGTCACAAGATGGGAAATGAGTCTAAAAATTCATCCACTCCAACTGTCATTTTTTTTTATTATTTATTTATTTATTTATTTATTTATTTATTTATTTATTTATTTATTTATGTATTTATTTATTTATTTATTTTGTAAGGGAATAGGGGTTAAGTAAGTTGCCCAGGGTCATACAATCAGTAAGTGTTAAGTGTCTGAGGTCACATTTGAACTCAGATCCTCCTGACTTCTGGGTGGAATATCTACTGCAACAACTAGCTGCCTCATTATTTCATTTTAAGTAAGAAAACTGGGAAGCAGAGTATTTGCTAAAGCTAAGGGAGTATGATAATGAAAATCATAACCTAGTTCACTCTGGGTTGGGGGGAGTGGCCATAATTGGGAAAGAGGAAGGGAAAAGGAAGATTTTAAAACTGAAGACCTTTTAGGGGTGTTCTAGATACTGCTCATATCAAAGGGCCAATTATTAAATTATCAGTGTAAGTATTTATACCTCAGGATTCAGGAAATGATTGGTTTGATTGTTTTGTTGATTTTCTAGGCAAGAAAGTAATAGAGATAATGCTAATAATGCACATTAAGCTTAGAGGTGTTTAATGCATATCCCCCCCACCTGCCCATGAAAGAAAGCCCAATGTTAAGCATTTGCCACAATCTCTACAGAAGAAACTCTTACTTTTTTCTTGTGTCTTAGATCCCCTTCTCAGAATAATGACTTTAAATGTGTAAGCACATAAAATAAAAAGGAAAGTAACTAAATAGACTTATCAAAGTATGTAAAAAGGGTCCATAAACCCCAGGGTAAGAAAACTTGCAAGGAGTATTAATAAAGTGACTTCTGTTTCCCATAAACCTTCCATTCAAGATTCAAACTCCTGAATTTTGAGGATGCTATTTTATGTTATATCAGTCATTTTATTTATCAAAGTGAGGACAGTTAAGATGATTGTCTCCCACAAAATTTTCAAAAAAGAGATTAATTTATATCTTATAATAGCTTCTCCCACACACAATGGTTTGAAACTGTCGTGAATGAGTAAAGCAGTTAAACCAAATCCCAAATGGCATTTTCAGGTTAATTTATGACCAATACAGAGTTTTGTAGTCTCATATTTTAGTAGAAATATTTTAAATGAGAATAAATATAATTTTTAATTAAAAAAGAGTTAGAGCAATGCGATATATCTTCAATAAATAACACAAATTTAAGGAAAGGGAGAAAAAAAGAGAAGGGTGTTGTGTATCTTAGTTGGCTTTAATTTCTATTAAATAATAATCAAAAATAATAATCAAAATAACATAGCAAATGAAGATTTTTTCTTTTAAAAATGAGGTTGGAATAAAAAATAAAATTATCACCCTTCACCACAAAAAGCACTGCTTTAACTCTGCTAAAAACTGTATTACTACATTTCTTCTGCAAAGAAACTTATAGGTCCATTAGAGACTGCAGGAATTTAAATTTCCCAAATACACTGCCTTGTCAGCAGAAATATTATTGTTACAGTAATGCCTCATTTATCTAGTATCATTGGGGAATGAGGTATTCTACACAAAGCAATTTTACACATAATTGAAGCTTATCATTTTAAGTGTGAAAACTTTAAAAAATTGTTAACCTCTTTTGCTTAAATGAGTTTACTAAAATGAGATTCAAAATCAGTATTTCCTTTTTAAAACATTTGAACTTTTGTTGAAAACTTCAAAAACTCTTTCACAACTGTCTTGTGTCCTCACTCACATGGCTACTCATCCACCCTAATTTAGATGCTCATCCCTTCTCATCTCCTTCAGGCCAAGGACCTTTTTTTCCTTTGTTTTCCTTGTAGCCCCGCTTTCTAATATAATCCTTTATTTAAAAAGCAGTTGTCCATTCTCAAAGAGGACCAAAATGACACAACTATGTTAGAATCAAGTTACAGTGTGTATGATTATGGCTGTGCAGAGCAACACAAACTTCGTATGCTCTGGCACATAGCAAGGTCAATGGTCAGGCACAACTAGTCCATGTGAACATTTGGAGTGTATTCTCTAAATTTGCACATCCCAACTTTCCTTTCAGTTAATCCAAGTCTGCTAGGCTCTTACAACATAGTTCCTTCTCTGATGAGGATCCTTCAGACTGGGTGGTCCTGTGCCAGCATCTCCCATACCACACAATCAATTCCAAAGTTCTTAAGAATGAATTTGAGAATATTTTTGCATTGTATTTTCTGATTATTGTATAAGTGCCTGTCTTATGTGACTTCTCCATAAAATATTCTTTTTGAAAAGTGTATAATTGATATTTGAACAAAGTATCCAGCCTACCAGAGTTGCTCTCCTTATGTAGAGTTTGAAAACTTTGCAATTTAGTTTGAGAAAAGATATTTTATTCTTCCAGGTGATCTTTAGAATCTTCTTAAGACAATTCAGAGAAAAGTGATTCAGTTTCCCAGCATGGCACTGAAATCCTGGCATATAACAATGAAGTCAGCACAATAGCTGGACCTTCAATTTGGTAGGCAGCCTAATACCTCTTCTCTCTCGCACTATCCTTCAGGGCCTCCTAAATACTGAACTAACTCTAGCAATCCACACATTGACCTCATTATCAATATGTATATTCCTTCTAAGTATACTGCCAAGGTAAGTGAATTTACCACAGCATTCAAAACTTATCTGTTTGTGGTAACCAGTAAATGGTTTATGCATGAATGGTGTGGTGCTAGCTGATGGAACACCTGTGTTTTCTTGTTGTTACTTGTTAGGCCAAAATTAACATAAGCAGAAGAGAATCAATCTATACTTCGTTGCATCTCAGCTTTAAAGGCTGCATTGAGTTCAAAATTATCTGCAAACAAACAAATATATATATATATATATATATATATATGTATGCATATATATATATATATATATATATCTTATACCAACACTCTCTCCACTTCAATCTTAGCTTGTAGACTTCTCAAGTTAAATAAATGACTGTCGGTGTGATAGCTAATCTTGATGCCATATTGTCCTCATTTAAGGCATTTGATTGCATGGCTAAAACCAACATGTTAAAAAGCATGGTAGCAAGCACATATTCCTGTTTCACTCCACTGGTGATGGGAAAGAACAAGAATGTTGTCCATTATTCAGAACCCAGGTGAGCATGTTATTGTGAAATTGTTATACAATACTGATAAATACTGATAAACTTATCAAGGCATTCAAATTCTGACATATTTTTTCTTAAGCCTTCATGACTGACAGTATCCAAGGCCTCAGACCTATTTCTCCTGGAAATATTGAGCAACAAACACTTTATCAACCATTATTTGATCCTTTCTGAAGTCACACTGGCTCTCAGGTAGATGATCATCTTCCACATGAAGGATCAACCTATTAAGGATCAACTAGAAAGTTGTCAGTAATGACTAAGAGAGAGACACCTCAACTGTGATTGTCACAGCACAGTATATTTCCTTTATCTTTATAGTGATGAACAATATATGTGTCTTTGAACATCTAGAGGATAACTTCCTCTTGGTATATAACCTGGAAAACTTCAATCAGTATTTTTATAAGCAACATACTCCCACCACCACCACCATACCTAGAATTGAATCAGAAATCTTCTTCTCAAGTTGGAAGTTCATCTAGGGAAGGACTGATTTCAATTTAATGTAAATGGTCAATGTCTTTAGCATTGGTTGATGGTGATCTCTTGAGAACACTATAGAAGTGTTCAGGCCATAACCTTATCACTAATTTATATGGCTCCATCAGCACTGAATAGTTGAATTGCATCTCAGGTCTTCGGCCCATAAATAATCTTCAAGGTATCATAAAAGACCTTTGGATTGCTACCATCAGCATAAAACTTAATTCTATCTGCCTTCTTACTGAGCCAAGAATACTGCTTCTCTCTAAACTTTGCTTGTATTTTACTTTTGGTAGAATTAAATGCTGCCTTCTTACAGAGAGATGAACTCTCCTGCTGTTACGCTCTGTGGAGTTCTCATTTTCTATTTCTCAGACTATGAATTTCCTTGTCATGTTCAGCTAACCAGTCTTGATGTTTGTGAGTATTCCAACACAGATGAGCAAATGTAGTGCTTTATACCAAATCTCTAAAAGCTTCCCACTCCTTTTCTGGTCCACTGTTGCAATTGTGTGTTGGCTCAACTTCCCCTCCAAGTTAGCATCAAACTGTTCCTGCTCAGAGAAGCATTCTAATCAATTCTTTTTGTAGCCTTTTTGCCTTGGAACCACTGCTTTGTTTTGAATGTGAATATTAATTTTGGAGAGGATAAAACTGTGATCAGTTCAGGACTCAGCACCACACATTGCTTTTGTCACTCTCACATATTGTCTCTTCTCCTTACAATTGAATAGTCTATTAAATACCAATTTTGCTTTGAAGATACAACCACAAGTCTTCAGTAGTAAATGACCATTGCTATTTCTGTTTGCAACTCCATTCTTTCCAAGAACACCCTGCCATGATGGTAGCCTGAGCCTGCTCTAGCATTAGTCACCCAGAATTATAAATTTATCATCTTTTGGCCCATTGATGGTAAGCACTTCCAGGTCATAATAAAATGTTTCTTTGACCTTATCAGGTTTTGTCATAGTAGGAGCATAGACACTGATGGTGATGGCGTGGTATTTTTCTACAAATGACAATTGCATTATAATGGGACTGCCATTTACTCCTTTTTATAGGCGTACAAGATTATTGATTAATTAGTTTTGATTGCAAAACCTGTACCAGCTCCATGGCATTCCCCTTCACTGTGGTCACTCCAGAAAAATGTGAATCCAGTTCCAACTTCAGTAAGCTGGATTTCATGTGCCAGCCTTTTTTCACTGAAAGCTGTTATTTGGATGTGATATTTACAAGTTCTCTCACAACAAGAAACATTTGTATTTCAAGTCTTCTGGATTTTGTGTTGTTTATAAGTGTGCAAACAAATCATGTACTGATGGTGACTGGAATCATTTTTGCAGAAGTTTTTGCACATTTTTTCTTTATTTCAAAAGCAGGGTAGAATGCCTGCCTGCCTGCCACAGTAATCAGGCCAGGTTTGTGTAAGCAGAAAAATTTTAGACCAACTTTTCTAGTCCCTTCATTGCACCTTGAGGAGAGTATTCAATCCTTAAAAGCCTGCTCAAATACTGAGGGGGTTGCCAAATCTTACTACTCCTTCCCACAAGATGACTCTATTGCTTGACAGGGTTGTGACTACAGGCACCAGTTACTTTATCATTTGCCTATTGTCACAGGACTTTGAGATGGGTAAAAATAGCAAAATGGTATGGATGACGTCTTTTTGATTCATGCTTAAATTGGATTTAAGTGAGGCAAAGCTGCACAAAGTCATCAGCTTCACACTCTCTTCCAAAGTCATCACTGTTCAATGACAGAATAGCTAAAGTGATTTGTGATGGCTTGAAATTCTCTAGATGACCTTGGAGCCTTTGATGTCTAACCAAGATTTTAAACAGTATACAGTGCCAATTTCAACTGCTTTCATGGTTACTGGAACATTGTTTTCATCTTCCTCTTCCACCAGGGGAAATCTTCATATCCTTGGGGGCACATATCCCCCAACTCACTGATGGGTTTGAAATCCATCAGAATCCCTCAACCTGGTTTAGCACATCTAACAAAATGGTTTACCAGGATATGGCTGCTGTGCATGCTACAGCTTCTTGGAGCTGTAATAGTTAGATAAATCAGGTGGACACCAAAGATAAAAATCAGCCCTGTAAAGAACTCAGTTACCCTCAACCCATAAGTGCTGATATTCCCTGAATATACCTTACATCCCAGTATTAAATTTTGATTTTTTTAGTTGACTTTAACTCAATTCTATTAAAAAGTATGGTACCACAGGCCAGGCCTCACTCATACTTATTGGTACTTATCATAATTTAATATTGAATTCATGTGCATTATTAAAATGAAATAAAATCATCTAATCCAATAATTCAAAAAATTTTTTAAAGTGTCATGGATTCCTCAGGAAGATTTGAGAAGTTTATCCTAGAACTGGTTATATAAAGAAAGGCAACAAAAAATAGTACCTGTCCTCCAGGAGCTTAGATTCTATCAGGAAAAAAGGAAAACAAATAAGTACATACAAAAGAGATACAGAGTAGATGGAAGGGAAACTGAAAGATGAGGGCTAAGTATCTGAGGCAATAGCAAAATTTTTCCAAGGAAGGTTATTTTGTGATGAATCCTCAAATGAATAACTATCACTTATTTATCAATAAAAGCATTTCACAAATATCAATTCATTATTTCTACCTCACAAAAATCATGGGGAAGAAGTGCTAATATTGTCCCTATTTTGCATATAAGGAAACAGGTAGACAGTGGGCAAGGTCACAGAAGTAGTATCTAAGGCTGGATTTACACTAAGGTCTTCCTGACTCCAAGCCCAGGGCTTCTTCTATTACAAAAACAAATTGCCTCTCACAATTCAGGCAAAACAAAAAGGTGAGATGAAGATATAGAGCATAAATCATAAATGTGCATTTATCTATACAATGATGTATATATGTATATGTAAATATCATGTGTTTGCATAAATAAATTAATATAATATAATATATACTTATATGGTTTTGTTATCTGGAAGGCTCCTATACTGTTTACTGTCACTTTTCATTGTGTCTGTTTTGAGCAAAAAACCCTCTCTAATCTCTCCTATTATTGATACCTATATCCAATACAGGATCAAAGGGGAAAACAGATAAACAAACATATTATATCAGAAACCTTAGTTGACATACAATCTTAGTCAATCAGCTATGGAATGATGGCAGCTCAATGTCTCACCTATGAAGCAAAGTATATAGATTCTATGAGAGCTATTCTGTTGTCCCAAGGACCATTTTTGCTTACTTACCAATTCTTTTGCTGTGTCCTATATGGTTTAGGTTATTGGACAGCTGACTGCTAGATAAGTAGGGTACTGCTAGATATTATCTATTATAATGGGAACATCTAGTAGCATGGTCACACAAAATATGAGTACCTTTAATTTCCCAGTGCATTAGTAACAAAATATTACTTTAAAATATGATATGGACAATTAAAATAAAGTTTGATCTTGAAATGATGGTTTCCAAGTAACTACCAAAAGGGTTATTTCAATTAAATCCTTTATATGAAAAGCATACTACCATGACATGCAGGAAAAACAACAGTAGATTATCACATCTTGGTACTTACTGAAAATTGTTCTTAACTGAAAATGCAAAAACTAAACAAAATTTGTCTTTTAGCACTTTCTCACCTCACTTTTTCTGCTTAGATTCATCCCCCCCATTCTATGGCACATAAATATATAAGTATCTAATTATTTCTTGTTTTCTCTCTCCCTCTCTCTTCTCCTCCTCCCTTCCTCCTGATAAAATAAGGAATGTAGTACTAATAGGAATTCACTATTGAATCAAATGAAAGAATATTTATAAAAGCACTTAGCACAGTGCCTAAAACATAATGGGTACTACATAAATGCTTATTCCCTTTGTCCCACATGGGCACAGCAAGAAGTAGAGCCTAATCACAAAACCTGCCGTTTTTCACACAGAAGAGTTTACCTATGGTCCCTATGCTTTTCACTGGCTTTCTGTCGTGCCCAGAATACCCT
The DNA here is from genome assembly GCA_023553655.1 of Myrmecobius fasciatus. Taxonomy (NCBI): domain Eukaryota; kingdom Metazoa; phylum Chordata; class Mammalia; order Dasyuromorphia; family Myrmecobiidae; genus Myrmecobius; species Myrmecobius fasciatus. The sequence continues at coordinate 180,526 of JAJPUD010000435.1, forward strand.
ACTTCCTCAATTCACACTCCTGAATTCCCTGGCTTCCTTTGAGTTTTCAGACATAAGAGTAAGATTTCGTAATAAATAAATATATATATATATATATATATATATTTACAATATATGTATAATATTATATATATATATATTCTTTTTGACACAATATTTGGAATAGAGCAATATGGTATTAGTGTTGTCTTCACTTTATAGAGAAAAAAATCTAGGGTGACTTGTTTGTATTCATACTGATTATATGTATCAGGTAGAATTTGGAGTTCTAAATGAAGTCTAGGAGACTTTCTGCTATACTGCATGCTCTAATATGAAAAAGAATATTCCTCTCATTGAGAATCTCTCTTTTGGGTGGCACATACAAATCTTCATTCTATTGGGAAGAACTTTAGTTACTGTTTTACCTATATAACTTTCTTGATGTTAAATAATCCTTGAAGGATTTTCAATTATTTCCAAAGACATGTCTTCAATTTAATTTTCGTATATTTGAAAGTATCATACAAACACTCTCAGGTGACCCTTCAAAATGACATTTTTATTTTATTTAATAAAATATTTAATTTTTTTGATCCACAAACAACAAACATAAATATAAACAAATTCTCCATGAAGATTTGGTTGGTTATAAATACTCCCACAAAAAAAATTAAATTTACGGAAGAACTAGAATAAAAAATTCAACATTTGATTATAAGGTACCTAGATATTCAAAGATATACATATAAAATTGGTAGAATAATAATAAAACACAATATAATAACATATTTATTTGATGAAATACTGACAGATAAATAATAGAAATATCCTCATTTAATAAAAAATAATTTTTTCTAATTATATTACTCATAATCATAACAATTATAAGTATGAGAGTTAGGATTTAAAACTAGGTCTTTATTTTGTAATTCCATGGTACCTTCTGCTAAGACACACTATAAGTGTGAGTGTGTGTGTGTGTGTGTGTGTGTGTGTGTGTGTGGGAGTGTGTGTTTAATTCCATTTGGTTTATATATATTTAAATGCTTTAGGAGATTACATGAGTATTTAAGTCCATAATCATGTGAATAGTTGCAAATGTCAATTGTGAAATAAATAAAAAAATTCTAAATGCATTACAATTATTACAACAGAAAAATAGTGACTAGTAGGACTAGATAACTATTTTATTTAGCACTGACTTGTTAGGTAAATTATATCCCATTTTGTTGTATCAGGATATCTTCATCTACAAAGTGGAATTGGGAAAGACTCATGATATATGTAATTTATAAATATTTAGGGGAGGAAAGAACTTTAGTAAAATTCTCTGTGTGTATCAGCATGCATTTAAGAAACTGCAGAACAACCTGAAGACACTTTTGGGTTTAGATGGTATTCACTTATGTTCTGGAACAATCTATCAATGTGGTAATGACAAAAGATTTTATACATAAAAAGATATTGAACCACTGTGAACAAAGCAAAGATAATATCCTTAAGAGGGTCAAGAAACTACAAAGAATGATGATCAGAAAGGGTTCTTAGTAAAATGATGAGTATCACCAAAGAATAATATCACTTTGAGATGAGGCAAAAGTATCAAATAAGCAGGGGCTGGCAAAAGACCTGAGTATGGGAATTAAATCCAGATAGTGTGAAGAATACTTAAGATTTTGCCTAATAACTTCATGTATATGAAGATACATATATATTTAAATTATGGATTCCTGTTGTAGCTATAAGAGGTGAGTATGTGTCAAGAAAACACAGCTACTCCATCAGTCAGCACCATACAATCCATATGTGAAACTTACCTTAGTACTATACTTTCCAGGCATGTACACATTGATAATGAAATTGATACACACATTGTCAGAGAGAGCTCAATGTTTGGCAGGCTCTGAAGGAAAGTGTAGGAGAGAAGTAGTAAACTGACTACCAGACTGAAGGTTTAAAAAGCCATTGTGCCAATATTGTTGTATGCCTGTGAAATCTGGACAGTATACCAACGTCATGGCAGGAAACTGAATTGCTTCCATTTGAATTGTCTTAGAAAGATTCTGAAAATCACCTGGCAGGATAAGATACCAGACACTGAGTTCCTTTCTCAAACTAAACTGGCAAGTATTCAAACTCTACTGCAAAGAACACAACTCTGTTGACCTGGCCACAATGTTCAAATGCCAAATGTATGCTTGCCAAAAAGATTGTTTTAGGGAGAACTCACATAGGGCAAGCACTTACAAGGTAGTAAGAAAAAGTAATACAAGGACACTCTCAAGGACTTTTTTTAAAACTTAGAATTGACTGTGTGAGACACTATATAGGAGTATATTCCTATATATCTATAGGAGGCATTGGTGTGTTTTCATCAGAGAAGGTACTGTGCTCTATGAGCAAAGCAGATTTGAATTATCTCAGAAGAAAAGTGAGATGCACAAAATTAGGAAAGCTACTCCAATGATCATAGAAACTATTTGTGTCTGACCTGTGGCAGAGCATTCTGAGTTCCTATTGGTCTGATCAGCCACAGTCAGATACCTTGAAAATGACTTTAACATAGTGATGTCATTTGGTCCTCTGAGAACAAAGGACAACCAAATGCTAAATTTTTAAGATACAAAGCCAAAAATCAAATATCTGTCCTTAAGGAAATCATATTCTGGCTGAATATGCACATGTAGAGAGATATATGTAAGAATTATAGAGTTATTTGGGGAGAAGGAGCAAGGCAATAGCATCTGGGAAGGTCAAAGGCTTCCTTCAGAAGATGGAATTTCAACTGAACCTTGAAGGGAATAAAATATTAAAAGAATGTAAAAGGGGCTGATGTGGATAGAAAAAGGAATACATTTCAACCATAGAGCACAGGCAGAGCAAAATCATAGACATTGGGTAAGACAATGCCATCTATTATGACCATTAAAAAGTCAGTTTTGTTGGCCTATATCATGTGCAAAAGAGGAATAATGTGTAACAAGTATGGAAAAATAGGCTGAAGAAAAATAGTGAAGAATATTTTATATAAAAGAGAGGAATTTATATTTGATTCCAGAGGTGATAACGAGCCACTACAATTTTTTGAGCAGCAGAATGACATAGTTAGACCTGAACTTTTGGGAAAAGTGACTTCTCTTAGAAAGGATAATCTTCATATGGCTAGGCTGTAACATACATACATATATACATATGTGTATATATGAATGTATATGTTTTATATATAAAATATTTTAAATTACTTTAAACTTTTTGCCACAATGTAAATATGAAATGTTGATTATGGTTGTCAATTTCTTCTAGTATTCTAAGCAGAATTTCCTTAGATGTTTAATTAAAATTTGCATATTGTTATTAAATGAACTATTTGAGGAAACTCATTTGGTTTCTCTTGAAATGAAGCTTTGTGTTAAGGAATGGTTTTCCAATTATTGGTACCTGAGCTCACTCTTCCCTACCCTTTCAATCTCCTCCAGGGGAAAGAGTAGTCCATGTAGTGGCTCTGCCTCTTTGCCTTACAATGCAGCATGAGTTTATATAATATTTTCATAAACATACAACACTAAGATTCTTGAAATGAGAAAATTAGTGGTTTTCTGTGTTCTTTTCATAACATAAATTCTGTCGATTCAAAAATCTCTCATGAATTTGACCAATATGAAAATATATTGGTCAAATGGGCTACTAGAAAATTGGGGTAAGATAGTTCCTGAAGGCAGTTTTAGTGACTTTGAATTGTTGACCTGAAACTACATACCAAATTAATAGGTAGGAATAGGCATATTGTGCAGTATCTACTAACAATTGATGCTATTATTACCAGAATTTGTGCTGCAGAGAGAGATAAATGAAAACAAGAAGGTAAGAGAGCACAATGAGATATAAAAAGTATTTCTATAGTGGTTAAAAATTACAAAACCTAATTGCAGAGAAACAATTCTGCGCAGAAGGACTGAGGGCCAGGGTGAAGATTTGAGTTGCTAGCAGGGGTGACTTTGACATAAAGGTAAAATTCTTATGATCTTCTGCCCCACTTAAAGTGAATCAAGGACCTATTGCATCTGTCACTAAGTAGAAATATTGTTCACTAAAAATGGTTTTCCAATTTATTCCCTTATTGCAAAATGGAAAAATAGCAGCGCGCACACATGTACAAAGCTTTCTATGGTAGTGGCTCAAGAACATTCAGTAAAAGTGAAAAATGGAATGAAAGAGTAGAATTTGGTTTTCTATAACACTCTTCAAGAGCTCCCATGAGCTTTACAAAGAAAGTAGGTATATACTTTTAGAATGTTTGACTGCAATGGAAAATATGTAGCTCTGGTGTGCTTACAAAATGCTCTCCAACTGTATTTCCCAATCCTTTGTACAGCATAATGTTATTAAAATCTGAAAGAAGAAATAGCAAAAATTAGAGAAAATTCAACTTAAAAAAGAAAATAATTTGAAAAGCAAAAGAGAAACCAATGTGTTTCAAGTTTGTGCTAATTTATTAAATGATAGGGGCTTATATAAGAATGAATTCTCTATTTTGTTTGATTTTCAATTTTGTTTTTGGAAATTGAAGTTTAATATGTTTTTAATTTTTAAAAATGCAATTGAATGGCCTTTGGAAATAAAGACTTTTTTAAATGACGTTTGTTAAAAATTTTACAGTAATTTTGGGTAGTAAAAAGAAGCTTAGAAATCTGGAAGACCTATGTACAAATTCTACTTCTGATTTATCCTGGACTTCTAAAGCTGGCCAAGTGAATGAATTTCTTGGTGCCCCAAGTAACTGCTAAGAAAAGGAAATCTTCTTGTAAGTCAGGATGACATATAAGCAGTAAATTGTTGCTACTTTCTCATATTCATCTCTAGACAAACATAAAATAGCACCCCAAAACAAATACTGGAATAGTAAAACCAGTAAAAACATGGGGTGAAACAATCTTTCAGCTCAAGAAACTTGGAAGATCAGCAAGAAATGTCTGCAACAAGCAGGTAAGGGAGAACACAGCCCCGTGCAGGAAATGCTCCAACAAGCCAGCAGGAAATCCTGAAATTCAATGTGGTGGGGAAGGAAGCAACAACACCAGGAGTCCTACCCCTCACTGCCCCAGCATAGCAAGGGGAACAGAGAGTCCAGCTTCAAAACCTGCCACGTGCCTTAGCATAATCTGGGACAAATGGCTAACCCCCCTAATGGTTCAACATTGATCCAGAACATGATATTCTGGAAGGCAAAGGAAGTAGGACTACAAGCAAGAATCACCTACACAGTGAAATTAAACATAATACTTCAAGGGAAAAAATGATCATTCAGTGAAATAACATTTAATTGAAATGTTTCAAGCTTTCACAAACAATAATGCTGAACTCTTTACATCTTTACATGGGAAGATGATACTTGTAATTCTTTAAAAATTGTACTACCAAAGGCAGCTAAGTTGCACCATGAAAAGAACAGTAATGCATTGTTGGTGGAGTTGTAAACTGATCATCACTCTAAAGAATAATTTGGAACTATATTCAAAGGGCTATAAAACTGCACCTAACCTCTGATCCAGCAATACCACTTTTTTTTAAAATTTTATTTTATTTGCATAACATATGTGTGGGTAATTCTTCAACATTAACATTTACATAGCTTTCTGTTACAAATTTTTTCCCCCAACTCCCCACCCCTCCCCTAGATGGCAGGATATCCACTACATGTTAATTATGTTAAAATATTGGCAAATTGAATATATGTATACATATTTCCAACATCATTGTTGTGCAAGAAAAATCTTATCTACACAAAAGACATATCAGATAAAGGAAACACAATGTAAGCAAACATCAATCAAGAGTATGAGAATGTTATGTTGTGGTCCACATTTCACATCCCTCTCTCTGGGTGTACATGGTTTTCTTCAGTGAACAATTGAAAGTGGTTTGAAACATTTCGTTGTTGAAGGGAGCCATGTCCATCAGAATTGATTGTCATATAGTATTGTTGTTGCCGTATATAATGATACCCTGGTTCTGCTCATTTCACTCAGCATCAGTTCATGTAAGTCTCTCCAGGCCTCTCTGAAATCATCCTGATGGTCGTTTCTTACAGAACAATAATATTCCATAATATTCATATACCATAATTTATTCAGTCATTCTCCAATTGAAGGGCATCTATTCAGTTTCCAGTTTCTAGCCACTACAAAAAGGGCTGCCACAAACATTCTTGCACATGTGGGGCCCTTTCCTTCCTTTATGATTTCTTTGGGATATGAGCCCAATAGAAATGCTGCTGGGTCAAAAGGTATGCACAGTTTGACAACTTTTTGAGCATAACTCCAAATTGCTCTCCAGAATGGCTGTATCCATTCACAGCTCCACCAACAATGCATCAGTGTCCCAGCCCTCCCACATCCCCTCCATCATTCATCATTAACTTTTCCTGTCATTTTAGCCAATCTGACAGGTGTGTAGTGGTACCTCAGGGTTGTCTTGATTCAGCAATAGCACTTTTAAGACTGTAACCAAAAGTGATGATAAAAAGGGGGAAAGGAACTCTATGTACAAAAATATTTATAGCAGCTTTTTTATTGGCAAAAATTTGAGAATTCTATCAACTGGAAAATGGCTGAAGAAATTGTGGTATGTGAATATAACACTAAATGTTGAAAATTTAACAAATACAAATAAAACTAGAATGCATTTTTTAAAAATTCCTAGAACCCACCTTGAGAATTTGGCTTTAATTGAATTATGGTATTCTACTACTTTTAATTGAATTGCATTAACGTATCACAGTGTTTAAATATTTCTCTCAATACAAACTTAGGTTATTTTTATGGATTTTTCACATGTGTCTTTTGGGGTTTTTGTTTAAAGCTAATTTTTGTTTTGTTTTGTTCATAATAGTTTCAGGGTAAAATTTATTTTTTGAATTTTTTTCTGTAAAAGATTAAAAATACAGAGATTGTGAGTAAAAGTCACAAAGAGTCAAATTTAGACATGATCAAGGAAGTGTTGATTAATCATCTGCTATGTATCAAACACTTTGCCAAATGCTAATAATAAATAGAAAAAAAAGAGAGGTCCTTGCTTCAAGGAGTTTATTTTAATACAGAATATAATATGCACAGCTATAGATACAAGAACTACATAATATATAATATGAGACATTTGAAACAGTTAAAAAAGTAATGGAGTTCAACAAAGCCTACTTTCTTGATTCTCTTAGGCACTTGGACAGCTGTGCTTGCTCAGCTATTAAGCACTTGAAAAATGACAACCCCTCTTCCCATTCCCCCTACTATTTCTGGATATCCATGGATGATTTGAATTTGATTGCTTTCAGGTAATAAGGCAATTCCAATGAGAAAAAAAAATCTTAGGTCTCAAGAGACCTTTAAAAACAGAGTGGCTCTATTCCTGTCTTCCTTCTTCTTTGGACACTCCATGGTATATTCCATGTAGGGTAGGGAAGGAAACAAAAAATAACTCTTATCTGTCACCTTGGCTGAAATGACAAGCTACACAAAACATACAAATAAACTGGGTCATGTGAACAAGAAGATAGGAAACTAACCATCGGATCCTCATGATTTTTCCAAAATAAGATTTATGGTCAAGAGACAAACTAATTACAACAGTTTCCATAAACTAAGATACCAAGAGAAAGGTAATAAATTAATATAATGAATTAACGTCACAGAAAGATAAGACATATTCCCTGAGGTGTTCATTCAGAACACCCTCCACCACAAATTCCCAAGATCCCTTGGTGTAAGCACAAATTGACATATGAGCTTGTGCCCCATGACTCACTTATAATTCCATTGCTCTTGGTATAATATTTGTCAGCATACCATAACTGCCTTTGTTCCTACTCTACCATTCATGGTAATAAGAAAGGGGAAAGAAAACAATGCCTTACTATGTGCCAGGCATTGTCCTAAATAATCTGCACTTACTGTCTCATACTTAGCCGCCTCAAAAAAAAAATTAGAATAGTACATAGGGAGATGGAAATCTAGGAAAACAAATATATCATCTGCCTGGACTGACAGGATCCTGTGCTGCATTAGTATTCAGATAGGAAAACCAAGGGAAAGAGGGAAATAACATGGCACTAGTATATGAATAAGAGAGAGTAGGGGCAGGTCAATAACCCTAAAGGAAAAATGACTGATATGCAGATAAGGCCTGTTCTAACTCCCTAGAAGTTACTTGAGACAGGAACTGAGGTCAATCAAAAGTGAATTTCCCAGAATGAGAGGAACTGAGAGAGTTTTAAAATCTAACCCATGGGGAATCTACCATCAAAACAGGAGTCAGAAAGTGAGTGATAAGGTAATAATAATAAAAAAAAATACTGAAGTTACCAAAAATCTCAGGAGGAATGAAACTCAATTAAAAACCTGGAGCACAAGCAATTAAACCTACAGGGAAGGTATTAATAACAGAAAAGAATATAAGCTCCAAGCCATTTAAACTCGTCCAAATATCTTTGAATAAATATTCCAAGACAGTGAAAAATGAATCAATGCTGGATGAGGCAAAGGAACCCGTGGAGTCCCAAGAGAACATGAAAGGATGTTCTCAAATAGTATGATCGAAATAAGAATCATCAAAGCTGAATTTAGGTCCTAGATAGCAGAATTATTTGGCAAAATAGGAATACTTGAATATAATTTGACAAGTCTTACCAAAAAAAACAAAAACAAAAAGAGATAACAAGTGATTGAGAATGTGAATTCACAGAAGTGAAGAATACTGTAGAAGAAAGGAAATAAAAAAGGTAATACAGTTAAAAGAAATCATGATCTCTCTACAAGGAAAACTTTGAAAGTTTTAAGTATCTTTTCCTCTATTTTCAATATTTCCATCCACCCATTCCCCTGTAGGCTATTCCATTTCTGGGACCTGAGATAATACCTTTCCCTCATTGCTGTGTTTTGAATTAATCCTCTCTATCCCCCTGCTGCCCTCCCCACTTTCATGCATCTTTCCCATTTGTGATATAGTCCTACAACAAAAAATTACCTGGAAGTAGGATTATTTAGTTTGTCCATAATGTCAGCTGTTGAGTACTTCAGTCTTACTGGTTGCAGATTTCTGCATTTCCCTTTGTTTTGTTGTGCCCATTTAGAAAGAAATCCCTTAGTGCTCTTTCAGTTGTCATTCTTATTGTTGCTGCCCTTGCTTGCTGCATTTATTCATTCCTGCATTTCTGTTGTTGGAGGTGTTCTAGGAGCAAATAATTCCTTCAATTCTAATTTTCTTTCCAGAAATATTTCAAACTTTTCTTTGTTATAGTTTCATCATCTTTTGTTCTATATGATTAAACTCAGATTTGCAGAGTAAGACACTCTCCTCTACATCTCAAACTCTTTTGTTCTTTGTCATTATTCCATTTTCTCTTCCTTTTTCTAGTAGGTGCAGAATAGCCTTAACTTATGTGAATGTTCTTTCCTTTGTATTTTAAAGTCTTTCCCCAGATCTCTAACAGCTTAGCTTGTTAAACTTAGCCAATATGTCTTAGAGTTTGTAGCCTTGGGATTTTCCTGGAAGCAATCTGTGAATTTTTTCAATTGGAATTTAATTTTCTATGTTCAGAAATTCTTGAAAACTATCTTATGCTATTCCTTCATTATGATTTTAAGGTCATTCTGGGACCTGTGATCTTTAGGATATCTCTCCAAATCTTCTTTTTGAGATCTTGCTTACGAAGTGAGTATATACATACATATACAGACTAGTACACACACATATATAAACATATATATATACATGTATATATATATATATATAATTTCTCTTCTTCTAGATCATTCACTTCTCTGTATTTACAATCCAAATAATGTTCTTATTTGTTTCTTTGGTGAGTTTTGCCTTTGAGGATTACAGTTTTTCTATTCTATCCCTTATTTTTGTTATGTAGTCCTTGGATCTGCTACTGTGGCCTGGCTGCCAATAGGATAAGAAGTGAGGAAGGGACCCTAAGCAAGTTCAGGATCAGTTACCATTAGTTCATGTGTGTGGTTTAAAAAAAATTAAAATTTCTTTTCATTTTCAATGTTATAGACCATGGAAAAACTAACATTGGTTTATTTTTGGCATAAAATTTCTACTTTGGAAAAGTCTGCAAGATTAGAGAACAGAGAAAATATCCATCCTCCATTTTATTGCTCACATGACCCAGAAGAAGCAATTAAGGTCTAAGGAAGAATTTCCTAACAATCACAGCTATACAAAAGTGTAGTAGGTTATCTCCTTAGACCTTCTTATTGGAGATCTTCAATCAGAGTTGCCTAGCATAGAAGTGGACACTAAGAAGAAAGGAACGAAGTATTCATTAAACCTTTCATTAGTTCAATGAACAACCATTTATAAAGTACTAAAAATGTGAAAGATGCTGGGATGGCAACACATATAAATAATAATTCAGTGTACAGTATTTATTAAGAGATTTTTATTTATGAATATATCATTTAATTACTTGAATTATACATTTAAAATAATTTGACACATTTATTAATACATATACATATATATATATTTACAGATTAATACAGGATAGTGTAGCAGAAAGAAGACAGTAGGAACCATGGGGGGGTGGCAGTGCCCTCATGTGTTTGAGGTGAGTTTTGGAGAGAAGGAGTGATTCTAAAAGATAGGGGTGAAGAAGGTGTATATTCTAGAAAAGAATTTTCTCTTCATTGGTGGAAAGTTCTCCCTTTTCATTTTTTGAGATTAGCAATTTGATTTTCTTTTTCCCTTTTTCTAATCAAATTAACTAAAGGTTTATCTATTTTGTGGAGTTTTTTCTTAAAACCAACTCTTAGTTTTATTTATTAATTCAATAGTTTTCTTATTTTCAATTTTATTAATCTCCCCAAGTCTTGTAGTTCTTAAGCTAAACCAAGTTTAATTGTCTTTCTGTATTTTAGAACTCTGAGAATTTCTCAGACCAATCACTCTGTTTCTTGGTCAGTAGGCACTAGCATTGACGTTGTCCTGCACACCAAGGAACGATAAATTCTAGTTGAAATTGATAATATTTACACCTATACCTGTGCTACAAAAAAAAAAAACCTAACTGGTGAGCAGCACCATGTGTGTCATCAATCGAAGGGAGGATGATGAGATACTAACATTTAGGAAGTGAAAGGCCTCAAACATTGTCACTATACTGTTTTCAGAAGCTGTAAGGGAAAAAATGTAGAGAACTTTATCTAATTATGTGATAGCTTCCTCAATTAATTATTTTTACTTATTATTTATCCTATCATTATTATCAGTTTCCCATAAATTCAATTTTCCCTGAAACCAAAGTCCTGGGAATAAATTTTAAGGCAGATTGCTGCTTCCTGTTTAATACATTAATAGTACAAAACATGCCTACTCCAAAAATGGTACTTAAAACAAAAATATAGTGCCCATGTTGTTGTTCAGGCATTTCAGTAGCATCTATTGCTATTTCCTTCTCCAGTGGATCCAGTAGACACATTTTGTCAGGTAATGAGAGTTATGTGACTTGCCCAGTCACACAACAAGGAAAAGTTTGAGGCTGGATTTGATCTCTGATCTTCTTGATTTCAGGCCCAGTTTTCTATCCATTAAGCTGCCAGCTACCTCATCCTTCCTAAAGATTAACAGCTATGTTTTTGCTTTGTAGATTCATTGGCTTTCCTGTATGAAATCCTGAAATAGCCCTTCCTAGTCTCCCTGTTTGAACTTTGTTCTCCATGTGTTTATGCCAGTCTAATTTGTTGTTGTTGTTTTTTGCTGAGGCAATTTGGGTTAAGTGACTTGCCCAGGGTCACAGAGGTAGGAAATGTGAAGTATCTGAGGCCAGTTTGAACTCAGGTCCTCCTGACTTCAGAGTTGGTGCCCTATCCACTGATCCATCTAGCTGCCCATGTGCCAATCTAGTTTGAATCCTACCTGTGACTTTGTGCTGGGCTTATTTTCTAGATACCAGCCCTGGGTCATTTATTTGTCATCCTTGCTATCATCCTTTGACTTGAGGGTGGCCCAGAATTCTGAGCTCCAAATTCAATTTTGGATTAATTGTACCCAAACATGTCTTTCCTCTTTAATAAATAACCTTTTAATTATGACGACTAAACAATATGTCACACTGTCTCACCTTCCTATTTTAATTCTTGTTTAGTCTTCACCTGTCTTTCCCTGTCCCATATACCCTAGAAACCTTTGAGTGAGATTCTATCCTTCAAAGTCTTCAAAGCAAAGTTTTCAAAGTTTAAATCCTTCATATATCCCTTCAAATGGGTTCAAGATTTTGACCTTATTTTTAGTTGAAGTTAGAGGTAAGGAAAAAGACTTTTGCATAAGTCTGAATTGACTTATTTGTATTGTTTGCAATTTCATTAATTATGTATTTGCAATTTCATTAATTATGTAAATAATGGCCATTTGTCCCAAATATAATGTCCAAGTGTGTTCTTCATCTAAATTATATGATTCTATTATGTGCAATTGATCTCATATTATTCCCCGTGCTACTAATAAGAACTATCACTTAAATTTTAAAATATTATATCTTCCTGACCATCTATAATGCCCATTATAAACATCTAATAGTTTAAATGACAAAAAATGCAATTTATATTTGAATGACTTTAATTGTTTTTATTTCCAATTCCATATTGTCTCTCTTCCTCCATGCCTTTACAAACCCATTGAGAAGGCTAGAAGTATGATATCCTTGTATGAAGTCATACAAAACATATTTCTACATTAGTCATATTGAGGAAAAATGAAAAAATGTATACTTCACATTAGAGTTCATCAGTACTCTCTCTGGAGATGGTTAGTATTTTTCATCATTAGTCTTTTGACACTTGAAAATAATTGTATTAATCAGAATAGTTAGTTAAATCATTCACAATTAATTATTACTATGATATGGTTGTTAATATGTACAACATTCTCTTAATTCTACTCACTTCACTTTGATTCATTTCATTTAAGTCTTCCTAGATTTTTCTGAAATTATCACCTTTGGCATTCTTATAGTACAATAGTATTCTACCACAATCATACACCACAATTTCTTCAATCATTCCCTAATTGATGGGCATTCCTTTAATGTCCTTTCTGCCACAACATAAAGAGCTATTCTGCATATTTTTATACATATCTATCTGATTTTTCCCCTTTTCTTTAATGTTTTTGTATACAGATTTAGTAGTGGTATTATTGGATCAAAGAATATGCACAGTTTTATAGCCATTTGGGTATAGTTCCAAATTTGAGTATGAGGAGATATCATAGATAATCAGTTTTTGAGTACTGGAGTAGAACCCTATAATGGAAGTTAATGGAATTTATCTAGTCCTTGAAATTTGATTCTCTCTCTTCTAAGTTGGATTACTTTGATATAAGTAGCTTTTTGCTTTCTTGCTTCCCAGATTACCTGAATGGCATACTTGATACAAATATCCTAGATGTCTCAAAATTTCTTCATCTTGACAAGAACAAAAATAAACACTTTATCCTAATTTGAAGGTTTTTTTTTTCTTTTTTCAAGAGAATTGGTTTAAGTGACTTGCCCAAGCTCACACAGGTAGAAAGTGTTAAATGGCTGAGATCAGATTTGAACTCAGATTCACCTGACTTCAGAGCTGGTATTCTATCCATTGTGCCACCTTGCAGCCCCTTTTACTATTCAAAGAAATAAAGATTTCTGTTCCAAGGAAAATAAGCTTCTTTGGCCCATGCAGTCTAGTCTCTAAAATAGCACTCCTCAGAACAATTGAGGTATTAAGGTTCTCAAGAATTTCCCCAGGTAATGATTATCAAAAGTATTCTTGCTTTTCTCCTGTGTCACTTTCAAGTCAAAATCTTCACACAAGTCAAACTGATTTTCAATGATAATAGTGTATGTGTGTGCATGTGTGTACCCAAGCACAAGCATTTGTCCCATTATATTCAGATATACAGGTCACCAAAGGAAGATGGAATGTCTAGAAAAAAGTATGACTATAGAATTTTGCCAAGATTTGAAGTGAACATCAAGGGTGGAGTTGTGGAACAGAGTTCAAAACATATTTATATACAGAGGACTAGACAAAGCTAAGAAAGTAAAATTAAATCCAGAATCTATTCCTAATTTACATGGTTGATCTAACAAGCAAGCCATTTGACAAACTGTCATCAAAACATCAAAACATCATGTCTGAATCCTATATCCAGTACACCTTGGGAATTGACCTAAATCTAGAGAAAAATAAAAAGTATAGTAGCTAATAAAGACCAAATCTCATTATACCCACAAGATTATATCTAAAACAGAATACAAGTTTTTAGATGTGTTTCCAAAGGTTAAATGAAGTTTAGATTTCCAAAAATCATGTTTCTCTTTACAAAAATAAAAGGTTCACATAGAGTACTATTCTTATTGCATTCTTCTTCTAGTACTTGATATTTCTTAAAATGGAAAAAATGTTAAGAAAGATGTTACAAATTAGAAAAGAGAAACTTTCACAGTTTTTCTCTATTTTCTATAGCTATAGAATGAAGATTAGAGTCCATTCTCGTTCAATTTGGATTAAGATGGACAGTTGCTAGGCAACCCTAAAAAAAAGCACACAGATTTCAAATTGTAGTGCTAAGCTATTGGCTTCGATGTTTCATGGTTTTGTCAAACTTTCTTAAGACCCGGTATTTTCAGGAAAGGAAAAAATGTCTCCCCTGCAGCCCAACAAAAATAAACCAAATGTTTGGTGAATATTAATACTAATCCTTTTCACTGGAATATTCCCAAAGCAACATGTGGTATTACTTTTTATTTCCTTTCTTCGTAGTACAGTCTATTAGGAGTCTTTGCAAAAGGGCTTGGTAACAGTGCCTTCAATCTCTCATTCAAAACCAAGTAGGAAATCATCATTGGAATGATAGGATGTCTTTTTCTTGCCAGTAATGCCCTACAATTACCTTTTTCATGACTGATGTTCTCAAAACTGAGAAACTTTAATCTTCATATGAATGGATATATAGATAATGAACTTCAGATTTAATTTATCCCACATTATTTCCTGAGCATCATTGTTGGTGGAACTGTGAATGGATCCAGCCATTCTGGAGAGCAGTTTGGAACTATGCTCAAAAAGTTATCAAACTGTGCATACCCTTTGACCCAGCAGCATTTCTACTGGGCTTACTTATTTCCCAAAGAAATCATAAAGGAAGGAAAGGGCCCCACATGTGCAAGAATGTTTGTGGCAACCCTTTTTGTAGTGGCTAGAAACTGGAAACTGAATGGATGCCCATCATTGGGAAAGTGACTGAATAAATTATGGTATATGAATGCTATGGAATATTATTGTTCGGTGAGAAACGACCAGCAGGATAATTTCAGAGAGGCCTGGAGAGACTTGCATGAACTGATGCTGAGTGAAATGAGCAGAACCAGGAGATCATTATACACGGCAACAACAATACTATATGATGATCAATTCTGTTGGACATCGCTCTCTTCAACAATGAAATGTTTCAAACCAGTTCCAGTTGTTCACTGAAGAAAGCCATATACACCCAGAGAGAGGGATGTGAAATGTGAACTACAATATAACATTCTCATTCTCTCTATTGATATTTCCTTGCATTGTGTTTCCTTTCTCTGATTTTTCTTTCTTGTAGATACGATTTTTCTTGCACAAAAATGATGTGTGGAAATATATATACATATATTCGATTTGTCAAGTATTTTAACATAATTAACATGTAGTGGATATCCTGCCATCTAGGGGAGGGTTGGGGAGTAGGGGGGAAAAATTGTAACTGAAAGCTTTGTAAGGGTTAATGTTGAGGAATTACCCATACATATGTTTTGCAAATAAAAAGTTTTAATTAAAAAAAAGAGGTAAAATTTAGGGAAGGAAATCCATAAAACTATAATCATAGGGAATGAGAATTAGATATTAATCTAAAAGACAAGATTTCATGAAATGAAATTGCCCCTTCCCTAGAAGAAAAGAATGTCTTCCTCTAACAAATATTGGAAAAGGTGGAGAGACTGATGCAGTAATGGCTTCAAATCTGTTGAAATTTTTTTGAGTTTTTCTCTTATTGATTAATTTAAATTTTGTTTCCTTAGCTCAATATTAGCAAGCTGTGACTCCAGAGATTTCAAGGACAGGAAATGATTCTTTAGCATCAGACATCTATCTGTTTCTTACAACCCAAAATATCTATAGATGCCAACCATGTGCAGATTTTTACTTTTGACTTTTTTCTGTCATAACCTAACTTTTATCACATGTACACTCAAAGAAGATGCAAGAAATCAAGTTGGTTTAAAAGGAGATGTGGTGATATTCTTTGTGAGAAAATGTTTTCCTCACTTCCTACATCTTGAAGGAAAATTATGCTAAGATGCCCTTTATTTTGGTTCCTTTCTGCTTTGCTGTGCAATAAACAATAAAGGATTTAAAAAAAAATTATTTCCTGGGCATCTACTCTATGTCAACTGTTGTGTTTATTGTATTGCAAATCACAATTATATTTATGTCACATTAACAAGCTTGGCTTTTTTATCCATGAGAAAGACATATAATATGAATTAATGATAGGTATGGATTTTCTTAAAGAAATTAATGTAAGAATTACTTCTTTCAAGATTATGACGTATGTCATGGAAGATGTAATAATATGACTAGGGAGATGTCATAGTATGGCACAGAAGATGCTGATAATATGAATGGCTAGATTTATTATTAAAGTCAGGCTACATCATGATTTTTTTGGTCAAATTGGTTCCAGAGGCCTGTAGATAACCTATTGTTATATACCATTGTTGCTTCTAGCAACAGTATTCAATTCTTTAAACTGGTGTCTTCAGCATAACTTTTCCCTGGGAGCTGTTTGGTTGAAAGCCCCTTCTGAATCTTCAAACTCTACCTTACAGGGTTCCTGAATATTTAAAAGGCATTGTCAATTTAAAGAGAAAGAGACTTTGACCCAAGCCTTCCAAATCAGAACTGAAAGTGAAATGAGTCCTTGGGTGACAAGAATACGATTTGTTTCTCCACAGTTGCTGGGCTCTGAAGTGAAGGAGAAAAGAACCATCACTACAAATTCTCTTACATAGCAAAAAACACCACAAAATTTATCAAGGAAGAAGTAATTCAAAATATGATTTTAAACTAATTTTGTTGAACAAATTTGCTTTAAGAAGAGATCTCTAATTATAATTTACAAGTTTTGGATGGAAGCCATGTAACAGTATTTATAAGGGGCAGTATCAATGCAGAGGAAATTATGTCGGGGGAGAGAAAGCATAGGGCTGAATAGGGAATATCTCACTTTGGGTACAGCTGAGGGGAGGGAGAGGTATAAGCACAGCAATTGATAGCTTCTAATTTTAATCAATTGTTCTTCCTAAGTGCTATATTCAGTTGTTGCTACTTCCCAAAGAAGTATAAATGCTATCTGTGCCCTGTAAATTTCAATATTCTGGGACAGTGTCAATTGTACCATGCTAGGCAATGAGAATTGATTATATAATACTTATGATGACTCCTGATACTGTGCTAAGTGCCGGGAATAATAGGACAAAAGGAAAAGGCCCTTGCTATCACCCTTATTATAAGTGCCCTGAAATGTGTACATATATATATGAATAAATATAATATAAATACAGAGAGAGAGAGAGAGAGAGAGAGAGAGAAAGGGAGAAAGGGAGAGAAGGAGAGAGGGAAAGAGGGAGGGAGGGAGGAGGGGAAGGGAGTAGAACTATTGAGGGAGGGAGAAAGGGAGGAAAGGTGGGAGTGGGGGAGAAGGGAAGGAGAGAGACACAGAGAGAGAGTGAGCAAGACAGAAAGATTTAAAATTGAAAGCAATTTTAAACTCAGTCTATTCCTGTACATTTTAAACCAAGGTCCAAGATTATGGAGGTCTGTGAATTTTGATGAGAAAAAAATAAATCTTTATTTCAATATAATTAGTTTCCTTTCTATTCTTAGGTAGTTTATTTATTTTTGTTGTTGTTTTAAAAATATTCTCTGAAGGGAACAAAGGCTTGACCACATTGGCAAAGGAGTCTATGCACATACAAACATACACACACACACACACACACACACACACACACATAAACAAGGTTAAGAATCTCTGGCTTATCCATGGAACTTATACAAAAATTGACCATGTGTTAGGACACAAAAACCTCAAGATCAAAAGCATGAAGGCAGAAATAATAAATGCATTTTTTTCAGATCATGACGGAATAAAAATCACATGCAATATAAGGCCAGGAGAAAATAGACCAAAAAGCAATTGGAAACTAAATAATTTTATCCTAAAGAATGAATGGGTGAAACAGCAAATTACAGACACAATTATTAATTTCATTCAAGAGAATGACAATAATGAGACAACATGCCAAAATTTGTGGGATATAGCCAAAGCGGTAATAAGGGGAAATTTTATATCTCTAGATGCTTACTTGCATAGAATAGAAAAAAAGAAAATCAATGAATTGGCCTTGCAACTAAAAAAGCTAGAAAAAGAACAAATGAAAAACCCCCAATCAAATACCAAACTTGAAATCCTAAAAATAAAAGGAGAGATTAGTAAAATTGAAAGTAAAAAAACTATTGAATTAATAAATAAAACTAAAAGTTGGTTTTATGAAAAAACCAACAAAATAGATAAACCTCTAGTTAATTTAATTAGAAAAAGGAAAGAGGAAAATCAAATTGTTAGTCTCAAAAATGAAAAGGGAGAACTTTCCACCAATGAAGAGGAAATTAGAGCAATAATCAGGAGTTACTTTGCCCAACTGTATGCCAATAAATTTGATAACCTAAGTGAAATGGAGGAATATCTACAAAA